>CAUYLG010022918.1:0-12094 GCA_963573385.1 Cacajao melanocephalus
CAGGTGTTGAACAATGAGAACACATGGACACAGGGAGGGGAGCATCACACACTGGGGTCTGTTGGGGGGGGAAATAGGGGAGGGATGGTGGGGGGTGGGGAGTTGGGGAGAGATAGCATGGGGAGAAATGCCAGATATAGGTGATGGGGAGGAAGGCAGCAAATCACACTGCCATGTGTATACCTATGCAACAGTCTTGCATGTTCTTCACATGTACCCCAAAACCTAAAATGCACTTTAAAAAAAAATGCTGGCTGTAGGTCAGCCACCCCACTGTGAACAGTACTACTGTGTTGGGGCTTAGGGTCAAGGAAGCAGCATGTCCTCCTGGGAGCCTGCTAGGTAAACAGGCCATCCATTTTGGTCTGGCTTGGTGTTTGGTTGTCACAGGCTGCCAGAGATGAGTAATCCCCTCATCACCTCAGAGCCCTGAGAGACCAGTCCCAAAGGGTGCTAGCTGGAGGAAGACAGATTTCCTCTTAATATGAAGGCTGGCTCTCAGAACAGACAACTCCCCAGGCCTGGTGCAGCCAAGCAGAGCCATGCTTGCTGAGGGAGGGACAGATTTGGGGGAGAGGAGACTGGACTCAGAATTGTGAAGGCTCTCCTCCACCCCTAAGGCTCTATAAACCGTAATTCCAGGGCAGGCTCCTCATCAGAAAATAATGATGAGTCAGAGCTTCTTGCCTTCTCAACAACCTCCCATTCAACCAAGTTATTCAAAGTGATTTGTGCCAGAGACCCAGATTTGTCATTCTAGCCCTGTTTGTTTTGTATTTGCATTTTCTCTCCCAAAATAAAGCCCCACCTCCTTCTTTCAAAGGTCACAATGGGTTAACATCATCAATACAGCAGCAGGAGAGAGAGTGCAGTTTTAATGTGAGAAGGAAAACATTGACAAGTTTGTACAAGAGACATAATTAACTCTATGCTCTGGTGATCTGGCAGCACATCTTTCTCTCCTTCCAACCTTGTGTACTTCCGTAAGTCTTAAACATCCTGCTTCAGCCTTGAAAAAATATATATATATATACTTTGGCTCTGAGAAAATATACTAACCATATGCAATTTAAATTTGGTGTTTTCTTTAAAAGTAACCCAATACAGACACTGTGGGTAATAAGCCACTTTATACAGACTCCCACCCTTACACCATCCACCCTCTCCTTCTCACAATCCAGCTTTCTCAAATGCTTCCTGTCTCAGCAAAGGTCAAATATTAAAAGTCAGAGAGCTCAGAATCACAAATGAACACTATCTAAGCCTCAGCAACAGAGGCTCTTTGAGAAAGATGATGGAAACACCAAAGAGTGTAAGAAAAAGCATTAAAGAAGCAGCATCACTTGTAATCAGTAGCAAGCTCTGAAGCCTGTCTGTCCCTTTTAGATGCTTCACAGTATTATTAATCCACCAGTGACAGCAGAGCTCCGTTAGGAGGACATCTTTCATCTCTGATCCTCTCCCTGACAACTAAAATAGGGTGAGCACATTTGCATAACACAAGAAAGGGACAGATTGCCACTCCAGAAGGACCTACAGGACACCTGTCAGAAATATTAAAAAGCAGAATAATCTTACAAAATGTGAAATGCTTCATATATCGGTCTGGAGAGAGTTGATGGAAAGGCTACCATGGAAAGAAAGAAAATGTGGGCCATGTCCCATCTACAGACCCTCATCTTGTGAATGACTTGGCAACTATTCAGCATCCTGAAGTCCTCTCTCTCCGACCTTTGTCCCACCCATTGAAAATACCTCCAGGCTGCTATCTTTTCTTATATAATACAAAAACGGTTGAGTTAGGGGAGCTCAGGAACAATTTTCTTGGCTCTCCTCCCCACCTGAGCCAGAACATCACACCCTCCACTCCCCACACACTCATGACCTTCACCCATCTCACTCCTGACCATCCCACCCATCTCACCTCCAGTAGGAGAACTCTGCCCACTGATGGGGATCTGGGAGATGCGCTTCTGTTCTTAGGTCACATTCAGACCACATAAAAACATTATTTTCAGGAGACAGAACTAAAATAGTGCAATTAGAATAGTATTCCAATTCAGGCTCGCTGTGAGCTAAACAGGCATTCATGGCCGCCTGTGTATTACATTGTTTCTTGAAAAATGCAATCCAGGTAAACAAACCAATTTTGGGAAGGTGGCTCCTTTGGTCAACTGCATCCAAGAAAGGTAAAGTTATGTCTCCCCAAAAGACTCTACAATCTAAAGGAAACAGAGCAGGAGAATGGTGGAGCAATGGGAAATTGTTTGGGCATGGCCAAGGGAAACACACGCCTTAACATTTTGTTGTGTTGAACTGGCTGTGGTCCATGGCCCTCGCTGCTCAACAGGACAATGGGTTGGGGATTAAATTTCCTGCACCCACACTCAGAGAGGGGAAACTTTTGCTATCCCCCAAAGATGTTTCGGGCTACAGAGACAAACAACTGGAAAGAATTGCAGCACTTGAGGGGGAGGGGAAGGAGTGCAGAAGAAGACAAGAGCTTTAAAAGGGATGACTTGAAAGAACAGCAAAACAGATCACCCTGTACCCTCAGCAGCTTCAGGCAGCCAATCAAGGAGGAGAGGCTGGGAGAGTCTGAGCTTGCGAGGTGGGAGCTGCCCAGAGCTGCCTGCCTGTGACTCAGGATGGAATTTTCCTTCCAGGCAAGGAAAATAGGTTGAGGTTTTTGTTGTTATGGGCATTGATATTGATCTGCTATTGTTAGATCTCTCTCTCTCTCTCTCTCTCTCAGCGTACACACACACGGGGAAAAACACATTCACACGCATTTTTAACCTTATCTCGACTTTACTAAAAGAATCTTCAGGCTCTTTTCTCAATTGCTGTCTCAAGGCTGACGTCAGATTTTGGGATCACAGAATCAGTAATTTGAGAGGAAATGGGATGGTGATTTTTTTTTTTACTGAATCCAACAATATGTATAGACTGAGGAGGAAGACCAAATGCACACACACGCGCACGCGCACGCATGTACGCACATGTGTGTAGTCATTTAGGACACGTTAGACTAAGCCTGAAAGAAATGAGGCTGCTAAGCTTTAGACTGTTGATTGAAAGAAGGGAATGGCTAGCCAGAACCCAGCTGCTTTTTCTCTAGGGCAATTCTCTAACTTCAGGGAGTATGACAGTCACCTGGGGAGCTTGATAGACATGTGAATCTCCAGTCCCCTCCTCAGTGGTTCTGACTTAATTGGGTCTAAAACCTTTTTCACTAGTTACAGTATTATTACTTTCTCTATAAAATAGACATTTGCCATTGACAGAAGAGTGTATATGCAAGGTCTCTCTAAGCAGCAAGGTAAGTGGGGGAAGGAATGTAGACATCCACAGCTCCAGCATGCATGCATTTTCAACAGAGATGCTAAGATCCAACCCCGCCCTTCTGGTTGACATTCACATGAAGCCACTAGGCCAATATGAAGTGGTATTTGAAGTAGAAGGTCATAATGTTGTACCTAAGGAATGCTGTTGAGGGTCTTAAAAGTGTGTTTTTGCTGATGGAGGAAAATCAGTCTCTGGCTGCCCGGAACAGTGGCCTCTTAACAAGCCATGTCCAGCTATTGGTTGTTGAGGCTTGAATGGACCAACCTCAGAGTTTCTGCACATGAGCAAATGGCTCATTTCTTTCAAAGAAAGAAGCATACGAGGCTCTGAAAAACACATCTTTTGGAAGTTTATGGCTCTTTATCATTCTTAGGTAGGAGTTTCAAGTTTGCCTCTCCAGTCTCGAAAGAATAAGCCCAGGAGAACCCTTAATTCAAATGTGACCATTGGTCTCTCAAATTTCTTCGGGATCAGTGCTGTCCAATTGAAATATAAAATACAATGTGAGTTACGTGTGTTATTTTAGATTTCCTACTAGCCATGTCAAAAAGTAAAAGAAATATATAAAATATATTTTAATAATTTTAATTTACTCTAATATATATATAATATCACATCAACATGTAATCAATATTTTTTAAATTAATAAAATATTTTACATTCCTTTTTGGGGATACAAATGGTGTGTATTTTATACTTAAAGAACATCTCAGTTCAGACTAGCTACATTCAAGTACTCCACATAGCCACATGTGGTGGTAGCTACTGTACCGAGCAGCACAGATCCAGACTGGGAGAGAGAGAGGGCCGAGACAGCATCTACTCTGCACCCAATGATAGGGAGGCATGAAAGAAGAGAAACTGATGAGTGTGGATGTATGCCCCACGCCCATCCCACAAAGAAATCCCATGTTGGCTCTCCCTTCAAAATGCATTCAGAATCCTGCCACTTCTCACCATGTCCACTGCTGCCACCACGCTCCAAGCCACTATTCTCTCTCATAAAAGACTCTACAATCTAGTACCACTTCTTACTGATCTTCATCTTTCTACCTTTCCCCCTACAGTCTATCCTCCTCAAGGCAGCAGCCAAATCAATCCTATTGAAGTATAAGTCGGATCATGTACCTTCTCTCCTCAAAACACTTCAGTGATGTCTATTTCACTCAGAGGGTCTTACAACAGACCCTCAGAGCCTACCTGGCCTGCCTCCTCTTCCAGGAGTCACCTCTTCTACTTACTATCCCTTTTGTTTACTCTGCTGCAGCCCCACAGGCCTCTTTACCATTCATCAAATATTCTTGTGCCTGCCCGTATTAGGAGCGAGCTGCCTGTGGGAATGCTCTTCTCCTAGATACAAGACATCTTCAAGGCTAATGCCTTCACTTCCTTCAAGTTTTTGATCAAATAACAACTTGCTTTTTGAGATTTACCCTACGTGGTAGTACAAACTGCTCGCATTCCATCGAACTCCTCTACTCTGTACTATACTACTGTATAATATACTTGTGCTATGTTTGTTGTTTATTATCTTCTCCCCCATAAATGTTTCATAAAAGCAGGAATCTTTATCTGTTTTGTTAATTGCTGTATCTGCAAACCCTGGATTCGTGCCTACCATATGGTAGGTGCCCAATAAATATTTGTTGAACAAATGACTGAATGAATGAGGTTAGAGGCATCTTGCATTTTGCCTCCTGGTAGCTCAGCCCCACAACAGTGAAGAGGACTCTGGACCACTCTACCCAGTCATCTTCCTCATCTTCCCACCACATTGAAAAGCCTTGGGAAGAAACAGGATCAGAGTTAGGTAATCATCCTAACTAAACAAATGCTTCCCTTGGAGCAATAATTCTTTCCTGGTTTTCTTTTTCTTTTTGTTTTTTAATCACAGGCTCCCTTGTGAGGTTGGTGGCAGCTGTGAATGTTCTTCCCCAACAATTTCACATACAATTTCTGGAGGTTCATAGACCTCTGATGCCCAAGAGAAGAATTCAGGGACATCAAATTAATAATTCATGCCCCAGAGGCTCACCCAAGCGCAGTTTCCCTATCCATCTTTGAAATCAAATGTTTCTGCTGCTGCAAAAATAGAAACCATATCCAGAAAGAAATTACAGAGCCAAAAGCAAACTTGAATGGTGATATAGTTTACCTTTTCACCTGCAGATAGCTTTGAACTGTCTGCTCTTCCTGGGAAAACTCTACTTCATGGGGAGGTAGACCAGTATTTCACATCCAAAAGTTCTTTCTTATTCATCGTCTAAATTGCTCCTGTTTTAAGATGAACCTGCTTTCTTTAGCCAGATCTCCTGGTAAAACAAAAAACCAAGCGCTCATTTTTAAAAATTGTTAGGATGTCCCTATTCCCTTCCCCAAGGCAAAGTAAACAGAATCATTGGCCTATTGTCTAAACAAGTTCACTGAAAATGCCTTTTCTCAGAAGGGTTAGAGCTCTGGCCTGAGTTACCCCAGGAATGTATGCGAAGAGACTCAGAGGAGCAAGCACTGAAGGACAAACGGAGGCCCTGGGGTCCCCCCACAGACCCCTTGAAGAGAGGGTGCTCATCTCCTTTGCCTGGAAATGTGGCATATGATGATTGAGAAAGACATAAAGCAGGGGTTCTTTAACATCCTTCCCTAAAAGTGGCTGCCAGATGCATGATGCTGTCCCACAGACTCTGCCTGTCACTAAAGCCTGTTCTTAGTATGGGGACAGTTAATCAGATGGTAATCTTTAAACACGCCTTTGGTCAATGGAATCAGACAAAAGATGCATTTACATTATTCTGAATTTTAGCTATTCATTGACTATAGTCTGAATGCTTTAAAAATGCTTTACAAAATAAATCCACAGAGCCCATTTTCTGAAGCATGGTTAAGTCAGAGAATAGTAAAACTCTCTGGCCGAGAACTGAGATCTTCCCATAATTCTTGAAATCAAATAAAAGCATGACAGTCTGTGTCTTCCAAAGCAAAATCTATTCATTAGGCAATAAAAAGCAATCTAGAATAAAACACAGAGTTTATATCAGAGTCTCATCAGAGGGTTTGGACAGAAATTTTTCCATCAATACTTTATGTTGGAATTGCAGTTTATTTATAAGGAAATTGCCAAGAGCCTTTGATAAATTGTGAAACTTCCTAGATGAACCAGAATTGTATAGTCAATGAAACTGAGGAAATACATACTAAGTTCCCTGAAAAACTGAGAGTGAGTGGAAAGTGGAATCAAAATATTGATTGTTTATATCTGTCCCTCTTTTGCCCCCTGAGCCTAACTAGAGATTCATGGAAGCATGGAATTTTTACAAACCTTAGACATTAGATAGCTCCCACACAGTTCTCCTCTGCTGTGCTTACTGAGTATGACTCTTCCATAACCTCCTCAAGTGGAGGTTGCTTAAAGTTCATTGATTCCTTCAATTAACTGCATACTACTGATGTAGCTCCCAAAGACCCTGTTCAGGATTCCATAACAGAGTACTATAGACTGAGTAGCTAAAACAGCAGAAATTTATTTCTCATAGTTCTAGAGTCTGGGAATTCCAAGGTCAGAGTGACAGCAGATACAGTGAATGACAAGGGACTGCTTCATGGTTTGCAGATGACTGTGTTCTCCTATCCTCATCTTGTGGAGAACAGAGAAAGAGGAAGCCAGCTCTCTGCTGTCTCTTCTTATAAAGGCACTAATTTCTTCAAGCGGGCTCCACTCTCATGACCTAATGACATCCCAAAGTTTGCAGCTCCAAATATCGTCACTTTGGGGATTAGGGTTTCAACATGTGCGTTTGAGAGGATACAAACATTCTGTTCATAGCAGACCCAATTCTACTAAAAGGGCAGAATTGGACTTTTTTGGGTCTCTGGACCCAAAACTGTTCAGAAATAGCATTAATAATCATAAAAAGCCAAATAATCCTTTTAAGGAAGTTGAATAGCTCAGCCAAGCAAAACATTTTCAAATATTTCATCCTCCCTCTTTATCTGACTTTAATTTCTCATGCAAGAGGGTTTTGAGCAATTACAACTGGGCACGCTTTTTTGTGATGGCATCCTTTTTCTTTCTGTTTGTTTTTGTAATGCCCAGACTAATTGCTTTAGAATAACACTGCTATTGTAAACAGTGATGTGATGAAGGGGAAACTGAAAGGCTTGGAAAAAATACTATAATTATATATATTTTAGAAACAGGATCTCGCTCTGTCACCCAGGCAGGAGTGCAGTGGCAACTTCTTAGCTCACTGCAGCCTTGAATTCCTGGACTCAAGCTATCCTCCCCACTCATCCTCCCAAGCAGCTAGGACTATAGGCATGCACCACTAAACTCAGATTTTAAAAAATTTTTTTGTAGAATCAGGGTCTTGCAATCTTGCCCAGACTGTTCTCAAACTCTTGGACTCCATCAGTTCTCCCACCTTGGCCTCCCAAAGTGCTGGGATTATAAGCTTGAGCCACTATGCCCACTCATAAGTATTTTTAGAAGGAAATTTTCTGACTCCCATGTCACAAGGGACAATAATTTCTGCATTCCTTTAAGTTACTCCACAGGACCTAATGAGTCACAACTACCAAAACAGGTAGGGTGCCTTCTGAGAGCTGTGCAATTTGGACTGGATTTTTGGTGGAATTGACTCAGACTGAGGCAGAAAAATCTGGACATACTAGTGGCATCCAAAAGTAGATTTTAAAGAACTCATTACATGGGGATGAGATCCTGTGGAGGGGTTCAGGTTAATATATGGGTCAAATCATTGAAAGAGTCACTGAGAAAGACATTTTAAGAGGCACACAGGTTGGATGCATTTTTGCACAGAGGGTATATTTAGCCTGAGCAACATATGTTTAGAACCCAGATTGAGGATCATCCTTGATTACTGATGGAGGGACAAATCTCTCTGGCCAGAAAGCTGGAGTGGGGAGACAGAATTAGATGGAAAAAGTAGAGCTTGTTTCCCCCCAGAAAGGTTGGAAAGGAGAAAATGACTCTGTTAATAACCAACCTTAAATGAGCCAATTAAGAAAATAAAGGCTTTGGGAACACTACACTCTTCTTAATGGGAGGAATTGGACTCCGGAGAGTTGCTGGAAAACTCACCTTCTGGACCATGCTCACTGAGTCTACTGGAAATGGAAATCTGAAGGGGATAAGGATAACCTGGAAGAAAATATCCTGGGATCAGACCAAGTTTGGGGCTTGTGCAGAAGGATTTGCCTTGACTTTAAAGTTCTGTCTATAAATGTGTCTAACCCCTTGTTTTGCACATAGTAGGGAAGCCTGAAAAATTATTCTTGAGATTATAGGCTACATCAATTGCTCAGTTTAGAGAACTTTAACCCCTCCTTAAGAAAAAAGATCAGTAATTGTGTTCATTTTGAGGAATTTTAATACTTCTCATGTAGACATATGTGTACATACAAACCACGTAATAAAAATCATTTTTTTCCTTTAGCTGTTGGAATCCAGTTCTTGGAGTGTCAGGGTCATAAAGTGTACCAATTAGATATTATAAACAAGTTCTTCATCAGAATAAATGGAAATTTTACTTTGCTTTAGAGAAAATACAAAGTGTGAATATGCACTATATTTTGAGATCTGAATAAAAGGAGAACATTTCTATACTATTTTAATAGAAATATTGCCGAGTTTTAAATGTAGTTCAAGTTTAAATGAGCAGTATTTTTCCTTTCTAAAGTAGGATTGAACCTTCTGCTCTCAGCCATCCATTCTGGATAAATCCAACCTGTTTAGCTGGCTAAAAAGAGAAGGTGTGGTTGGTATTACCTAATGGCTATCTGTAATCTTCTTTATGCAACTAAAAATCAGTAGAACAAGGCATTTATTTTTTTCCCTCTATGTCCTGTAAGATGCCTTACAAGACAGGGACGGAAGGAGGCATCTGGAGATGTTAGGAGAGATTGGAAGTCAATTAGAACATCCTAACAGTGGGAATGCAATATGAAATCAGATATGTTACATAGGGATGTTGGTGGAGTCTATAAGGCCTGTGAGAATGAACAAGCAGGTCAGTGCTGAATGCTGTTGCCAAAGAATGGGAAAGGGCAGAAGTGAAAGAAGAGATGGAGAAGGCAACAGGGTCAAATAGTGAGACTCAGATGGGAGAATCTAGATCTTTATAACAATATTTTTACCCATTGGAAAGAAGAGATAGGATAAGATTTTAGATATTAATATTCAAAATTGTTGTCGTGAATATTCATAGCAGCATTATTCACAATAGGTAAAAATTCACATGTCCATCAACTAATGAATGGATAAACGAATGTTCTTTCTCCATACGATGGAATATTATTTGACAATAAACAGGAGTGAAGAGCTGATATATACTACAATGTGGATGAACCTCAAAAATGTTATGCTTAATGAGAGAAGTCAGAGCAAAAGAACACATACTGTATCATTGCATTTATATGAAATGTCCAGAAAAGGCACACTCATACAAACAGAGAGTAGATTAGAGGTTGCCTAGGGCTGTGGGTGGGAATGGGAGCAACTGTAAATGAACATGATATTTCTTTGGGGGCTGATGGAAATGATGCATGGTCAGATAATGGTGATGGTTGCACAATAATATGGCTCAACAATAAGAGTAACATTTTGCAACCTTACTGAAAATTATTAAATTGTACATTTAAAATTGGTGATTTTATGGTATGAAAATTATACCTCAAAAAGCCTTTATAAAAAATTACTATCGACAGTATTATCGTTATTCTGTATTGGGTGTTCAAGAACTCTATGTATGAGTTTTTGTTCATTACGGCTTTAAATAAATTCCTTAATTTCCCTTAAGGGAGAGGTTTTGCTTTATTTTTCTTTTTAGGTAACCAAGGCTGTACTTAGATATTGCTAAAAAGGAAGAAAAGCTGGTCTCCTGTTAACCTGAGGACACTAGGGCCAGAGGTCAGGAGGAGGAATCACCTTCCCTATCAACACAACATCCTTCTAAAAGTGCTGCCTCTCCTTCTGTGATTGTGAAGCACCTGTTACTATTCCTCAAAGCCCAAAGCAGGGTTAGTAGGATGATGGATATTGGAGATGTTAGGGTTTCAAGGATGAAGAGCATCTAGCAGCAGTGAAGCAGAGAAAACAATGATGTCCAGAGTGCGAGCAAATGTGGGTGACTGTTGGAAAATATCATCAATATTCATAGAAACTTGATTTTAGTGACAAGGAGGGATAATACTCACCTAGGTGGAAAATGTTCACATCCCCTCAGCTGAAATTACTTCTTCAAGCAGATGGTTTTGAATTGCTGTGAATAGCCTCACATTTGCATAATGGCTTTTCTAGGTTTTTTTTTTCTATTACTCCCAACTAATTGCTTTAGAATAATGTCGTTATTTCTATTAAACTCCTCCTCCTAGGAACGGGTGCAAACATATGTAACACTTACGGGTTTTTTTTGTTTGTTTCTTCACCATGTAACACTAAGCTTCCTAGTAGTGTTACAAATCTTTGTCTATTAAGGATCAGAGATGTCTCCTATCCCTTTTTTTAAATGTCACGTTGAGAAAGGAGGTGAGATTTTGAGCAGAGTTCAATTTCATGGCTTTTAAAATCTTGGTGAAATTTTTCTTGATCTGATATGGGCTAGAGCAAGGATATGATCTGGTTTCTATTGCAGGGGATCATAACATACCATCTCAAAATATGACATTTTTCCATATTGATTCATTTGAGCTGAAGGCAATTGAGTAACAGCGAATGCAGTAGGAGCTCTCTGACCTTCCTCTTTCCATTTGTTTATTTTTATTTTTATTTTATTTCAATAGGTTTTTGGGGAACAGGTGGTGTTTGGTTACAGGAATAAGTTCTTTAGTGGTGATTTCTGAGATTTTGGTGCACTCATCATCTGAGCAGTGTACCCAGTGTGCGGTCTTTTATCCTTTGCCAACTTCTCACCATTTCCCCTGAGTCCCCAAAGTCCAATGTATCATTCTTATGCCTCATAGCTTAGCTCCCACATTATAAGTGGGAACATACAATGTTTGGTTTTCCATTATTGAGTTACTTCACTTAGAATAATAGTCTCCGTGAGAGAGATCCAAGATGGCCAATTAACAACAGCTCAGGATTGTAGCTCCCAGTGAAAGCGCAGAGAGCGAGTGGACGCCGCACTTTCAGATGAATTTTTGTTGCCCACAGACTGGGAGATTCCCAGCGGAGGAGCCACACAGGTCGCCAGTGTGACTTTTTTGGCCGGTGTGGCTGTTTAGCTGGCGCCCGGCATGGAGCTTCTCGGTGCGGAGTATACGGGACGGGGTGCCCTTTGAGTCCGGCTCAGCTGGTCCCATCCCCACAAGGAGAACAGCAATTGGAAACGCTGAAGACTGAGAGTTTCACAGTAAGCACAGCTGAACCGGGAATGTCCAGCTCTGTGGGGAAGGGGCATCCACCAAAGGAAAACTAAGAAACAGAAAAAACTTCATCACTAACAAGCCAGACGTCCACTCAGACCCAATCTGAAAGTCGGCAATTACAAAGACGACAGGTGGATAAATCCACAAAAATGGGAAGAAACCAGTGCAAAAAGGCTGAGAACACCCGAAATCAGAATGCCTCTCCTCCTACAGGGAATTGCAGCTCCTCATCAGCAAGAGAACAAGGCCTGACGGAGAATGAGTGCGATGAACTGACAGAATCAGGCTTCAGAAGGTGGATAATAAGAAACTTCTGTGAGCTAAAAGAACATGTACTAACCCAATGCAAAGAAACTAAGAA
>CAUYLG010022919.1:0-11103 GCA_963573385.1 Cacajao melanocephalus
AGATTAGGAAAATTTTCCTGAATAATATCCTGAAGAATATTTTCCAACTTGGATTCATTCTCTTCATGACATTCAGGTACACCTATCAGTCGTAAATTAGGTCTTTTCACATAGTCCCATATTTCTTGGAGACTTTGCTCATTCTTTTTTACTCTTTCTTCTCGAATCTTGTCTTCTCGTTTCATTTCATTAAGTTGGTCTTTGAGCTCTAATATCCTTCCTTCTGCTTGATCAATTCGACTGTTAAAACCTGTGCATACTTCCTGAAGTTCTCGTATTGTGTTCTTCAGTTCCATTAATTCACTTATATTCCTCTCTAAATTATCTATTCTCGTGAGCATTTCGTCAAACCTTTTTTCAAGGTTCTTAGTTTCTTTGCATTGGGCTAAAACATGTTCTTTTAACTCAGAAAAGTTTCTTATTATCCACCTTCTGAAGCCTGATTCTGTTAATGAATCGCACTCGTTCTCCATCAGGCCTTGTTCCCTTGTTGATGAGGAAGTATGATCCCCTGTAGAAGGAGAGGCACTCTGATTTTGAGTATTCTCAGACTTTTCACGCTGGTTTCTTCCCATCATTGTGAGTTTATCCACCTGTCGTTTGTAATTGCCAACTTTCAAATTAGGTCTCTGAGTCGACGTCCAACTTGTTGATTCCCAGCGCCGAAATCTGAGCAACCCACTGTGCTGACCAAAACAGCGGCATTAAGATTCGTGATGCCTTTCTGCCCGGGAATCTCCAGTCTGGCTTCCCTCTTAAATCCGTTTTTCAGTCAGGTGAATAGGCGAGTCTGCCTTCCTGGAGCTCCGAACAGCGACCAAAAAGGGAGCCAGTCCCATTTACTCTGCACGGAGAATCGCCGCGCCCAGGCGCCAGCAAAACCGCCATGCCGGCACAAGAGTCGCTCTGGCGACCTGTGGGGCTCCTTCGCTGGGAATCTCTGGTCCCAAAAATTGGGACAACAAAAATTCATCTGTAAGTGCGGCATCCTCTTGTTCTCTGCACTTTCTCTGGGAGCTACAATCCTGAGCTGCTAGTAGTCAGCCTTCTTGGATCTCTCTCTGGTTGTACTTTTAAATGTTAATTACAACGTAGAGATTGGAGTGTTATAAATAAAATGTAGGAAATTTTCAGATTACTTAAAAAGTTTATTTCTAGATAATGTAACTTAGTAGCTCAATTTGTAATGGGTTGGATATTAATATATTTCTCTCTTTTAAAACCATATTTTGTATGAGCAAAAGAACAGTAAGTGAGCTTTAAAAACCTCTGAGATATGAGATTGCTTTATCTTCTGTGTATCTACTGTCTCCTTGTCCTCATACACACACTCACATGGGGACTTTTACAGTTTAAATGAAAAACATAAAGGTCCCTGGTATAGATTTAACTTTCCTGCTTCTTAAAAACATATAAACAAAAAAATGAAAAAAAGTCAACATATCACATTGACCCTTCACGGTAAATTCATCTCTAGTTTCTGTGAGTTTAGAGGACCCTAAGATGGTATACACTCATCCTGCAATTAATTTAGTCAGTTCTTTCAGTTGCTTGAATTAGCAGGAGTTTTATGATACCATATGGTAAGAGAGAAGGTATAAATAGTCCTGTGATAATATCATTCTCATTGTCACAAGGGGATAGAATCAGACTTCCCTGAGTCAGCATGTTTACATGGTTCCTCTTCTCACCTCTCTTCCCTTTGTTCCCTCTGATCCCATCAAACTTGCTGGTGAATCACTAAGATTTCTTTTGCAGTCAAAGATCAAGGTTAAAATATAAAGTTGTATTACTGTTTCTAGTGAGATAACATTATATTAGTCATTTATTTACTGGTGTAGGATCTCAATCCAAAACATTTTATAAATTTATAGAATTGTCTTCCTTTTCTTTTGCTGACAATACAATGCAGATTCCATGTCTCTCAGCAAACAAGCAAATCTTAGTGTTTTTAGCATTTTAATCAGTTAAAGTATTGTCACTTAAGATCAGAATTTTGTTGCATGTAAATTAATATGTTTTTATTCTTTTCCTATGTTTATAGGAATAGCAAGCATGAGATTGTCATTTGTTGTAGACTACTTATGTGTCAAGCCTTATGCTTAGCGCTTTGCTGATGTTTTCTAATATATTCATCATGGCAATCCTATGAGGCTGGCTGTATTATCTCTGCCTGACAGATGAAGGGGCTTTCTTTCAGAATGGGGAGACAACTTGATCAAGAGTGCACATTTGACAAGGAGGGTTCCGGTAATTAAACTGGTTACTGGTCTTACTCCATTTGCATTGAAGGAAACATTTACGGGCTATATAAATATTTCATCTTTCTGTAAGATCTGTCTGTTTACTGAGAGAAATGGAATCTTCACTGGATTAATTTATTAGGCAACTGAAAAAGAAAGCAATTCTATTTCATGTAATGTGGAAAATATTTTAGATTGGGACTTTATATCAGACTATCTATTAGTAAAGTTTTATTATACTATAGAATGCATCAGAAAATTGGCTGAAAACTTCAACTTTTAAAAATGACAGCATTACTTAAGATCTGACAAAAATAAAAGACTGCTTCTCAATGTTCATCTTTATCATTTTCCTTCTTTGAATTTTCCTTCTTTGAATATTAATATTTTTTCTACATGTCACTTAAATTCAGTGCTTTTCAGATCTTTAATCCATAAAATATATGGCACAATCAAATGATCTCCCATGGTCCCTAAAAACCATAGAATTCTGTGAGATTGTGGCCACTCAGAGCATGGCAGGGAAGACACCAGTAGTATAATATCCTTGTATACTTTTCTTTCCTGCTTCTGATTGTTATTCATTGGAAATTTTTTCAGAAAGCAAGTCTATACCAAGGTAAAAGTAGTTTCTTTCCTGCAAGATAAAGAAGACATGTATAGCCTGAAATATATATCCTTTTAAAATATAACTTAAAAAATAGATACAAGGGATATTAAGAAAAAACACCTACCACTTTCCTTTGTAGTTAAAGAAGATTGAGTGCTTCTATTTTGAGGATTAGATATATTTAATTCTAATGGAAATAAGGCTTATACATTTAGATTCATTATCTCACAGCCTTTGGTGTATCAGAAAAGGTTTCATTAAACACCTTAATGGGAAACAAGATATATCAGTGAGAAGGGATACAAATGCATGTAGTGTATATTCCCCTTGTATGGTGATTAGCACATATATTATCTCTCTAGCCCGAGTTATGTACTGAAGAGGAATTCTGGACTGCATTGGAGGAGAAATAAATTGAAAAACATTCTTGCTTCTCCTGAAGCTAAGCTTCACATCATAACTTAATTATTTGTGTCTCAGATGTTGGGATTTTCTCAAATGTCAGTGATTCAATTAGCCAATACTTATTGATCCCTGACCCCATCTTTAGTACAATGCTGGATTCTGTGGTTTGAAGTAGTGCAGGGTATTGCCATCAGCAAGATGACTTGTCTTCTTGAGGAGATGGTGAACGTACTCAGAATAATTAAACACATGACAGGATGAGAGCAGCTACTGTTTATTCGATACTTACATTATTCCACTCTCAGAGATTTTGTTTAATATATGTAGTGGGAACATAAGTACATCTTTTTGCTTATATCTAAATGTGTAATTCCCTTTGGTGTCATATCAAAAAAAGCATATATATTCCAAATTAAAAAGTGCTTAAAAGAATATGCATTCACTGAAGACTCCCTCAGTATGTGTATGAATGCATACATCTATGAATTTATGTTTGAATGTATGTATGACATATAATAAATGAGAAAACTTCCTTAACAAAACTTTCTTTCTCTGACTTCTCAGAGTTTTATGTCCCATAGTAGTTACTCTGATTTTGTGTGTCTCCACCAAAAAAAAAAAAAAAAAAATCACTTGGCTTATGTTGAGAACTACTCCCCCCGCCCTCCACATTCTCCTAGTTCAGGATAATTTTCTTCTTTTCCCCAAGTAACTTTTTGCCCTTTATCATGTAATCAAATTGATTTCTTTAGATTAATTTTAAAAATTCCCACCATTTTTTCTTCTGTCTACAGAGGTACTAACGAAAGCTGAGCATTGCAGACAAAAGTCCTCTGTAGAAGTGAGGGGTGGGCCAGGTGCAGTGGTTCATGCCTGTAATATCACCACTTTGGGAGGCTGAGGCAGGCAGATCACTTTAGCCTAGGAGTTCCAGAACAGCCTGGGCAAATGAAAAAACCCCATCTTTACAAAAATACAAAAAAAATTAGTCAGCATGATGGTGCATGCCTGTTGTCCTAGCTACTTGGGAGACTGAGTTTGGAGGATCACCTGAACCTGGGAGGTCAAAGGCTGCAGTGAGCCGTGATCACCATGATCTGCTGGGCAGCAGAGGGAGACCTTTAAAAAAGAAATCATGAGATGTGATTGGAGAGGGTGGATATAAGTTTGAATAATCATAGTCTAGTTTTGCTGAATCAGGTTGCATACAGCCTACATTATAGGCTATCATTTTATGTTTTACACTATTTTGATAAATGCATATCTCCAATTGTCAGTGAATTCAGCATCAGAATCCTGATGTAACTTGAGTTGACCTTTGAAAGATGAATGTGATTTCATTGACTAAATTTTTCTGAGAGTGGGAGCAGTATTAGGTGGATGGTGAAAGGCTGGCATAAGAAACATGTTCACCTTGGTGCTGTTGGTCAGAATATAGTCATTTACCCACGTAGAATAGAGAATCCATGTGAGGAATTTACCTTTGTTTTAGGTGAGAAGACCAGGGCAGTATTGCTGAGACATCAGAAGCCAAAGCATAGAAATTTGTTTTGTTTTGTTTCAATGTGAAATTTGGAACATTTAATAGAATAAACATGTTCTGCGTATGGCCCCAACATTCCTATAAGGCAGATAGTGTTATCTCTCTTTTACAAATAAAGAGCCCAAGTCTACAAAGAGGGAAGTGTTAGGAAAATCACTTAACTTTTAAGTTACAGTGCCAGAATTTGAACCAAGGTTGATCTGACCCCAGAGTTCATTCTCTTAGCTATATGCTTAGAAAAATAGACAAAATTGCAGATGTTTCTTAGCTTAGGATCTTTCCTGTTTATTTCAGCTGGACTTGGGAGATATAAGAACTTTGGCTTTGTATATTTTGTCAAGCAGCTGAAAATGCAAACAACTGTGTTTCACAAAATTTATGAAATGTTTCTGGATAAATCATTTCACAGCTGACTTTGAATTCCTAATTCAAATGGAGTTTGTTAATAGAACTTTAACTGTGCTATAGAGTTAGCATGTATGAATAATTTTTTATTTAAATTTATTCATCTTCTAGTTATTTATTTTTGTCTTTAAATGCTAGAAAACTTTGTGTTACTCTTATTAATGATAGCAAACTATTTTTTATGTAGACATTTATATTATCTGTCTTACTGCATTAAGACATTCAGAACAACATTAAATAAAAAGATAGTAGACATCTTTTGTACATTCTTGATCCTAAAAGAAATGTTTGTGAATTTTCACCAATGAAAATGTTGACTAACATAGTTTTTTGTAGCTATACTTTTTTAGAATAAGAAAGATTTAATTCAGACAGTCTCTATCCCCCCCAAAAAGTTTTTTCTTTAAAAATGTTCTATAAGAAACCTGTTTTTTAATTTTTAAGTTGTTTCTTAGAAATGAGGCCTTGCTATGTTGCCCAGGCTGGATTCAAACTCCTGGGCTCAAGCGATCCTCCTGACTCAGCCTTTCAAGTAGCTGGGACTGCGGGTGTGTGCTATTATGCATGGCTTAAATCTGTTCTTTAAAAAAATTAATAATTTGCAGATATTTCTTGTGAATTTATAATACTTTTTCCCTTGGCTCTACCATTTTACTTTTGTTCATAATTTAGACTTTCTATTTTCCTCAAACAGTGGGAATCAATTTATAATTTATAATACATTTTTATATAATTTATGAAAATGTATTAGAAAGCCCACACACAGCTATTCAGGGTGGTGATGGGACAGACAAATAACTACCTAATGGCCTTCTTTTTCTTTTTGGTCATAACTGTGTTCAATTTAAATACTTCAATACTGAGATAAATAACCAGCACCTGGTTTTAATCCTCCTTGGGTCTGGCTTAGCACGCAATTACAGCTGACCATCTCTATTCACATTTTTATGTATAATTGTCTTTTGGGGCTTTGGTGAGGTAGAGTAGGCACTTACAGAAACCTTGGTCTTTGTAACAAGTAGAAACTATCTTCATGTTAATAATTATTATTTAATTTTTATACCTATGTTTTTGGTGCTGAAACCTGAGATCTATATACCATCTATGTATGCATGTATGTATGTACGTATGTATGTATTTATGTATTGAGTTGGAGTCTCACTCTATTACCCATGCTTCAGTGCAGTGGTGAGTTCTAGGCTCACTGCAACCTCCGCTTCCTGGGCTCAGAGTGTTATCCTGCCTCAGCCTCCTGACTAGCTGGGATTACTGGCGTGCACCACCACACCCAGCTAATTTTTGTATTTTTAGTAAAGAAGGGATTTCACCATGTTGCCCAGTCTGGTCTCATACTCCTGACCTCAGATGATCCACCCGCCTCGGCCTCCAAAAGTGCTGGGATTATAGGTGTGAGCCACTGCGCCAGACCATATAGACTTTCTTACACCTTCCGTTGTTATGCAAATAATTTGAAGTTACTTATCACTAAGATAACTGGCCAAATAGCAAAGAGAAATAAGGAAAAATGACTCTTGAGCTGTAAGAATGCAAATATAATTATAAAATCAATTTCATGCCTAATAAACCTATATTCTCCAGGCAGTAAGGCTGGAGTTGCTGTTCCAGTTGAACCTTAAATGAGATGCTAAGCTTCCTGCCAATCAACTTGAAAAGGAAACATATAATTAGTTATTTAATTTTTACTTTACTTTCTTAAGGGAAGGAAAGCCTTTCCTAGCATCAAGTTCTAAAGCTGCAGGTAAAGAGAAAGGCATAGAAAATAAAGTGGTGGTTCTTTACATGTTTTAAGGGGTTGAATCTCTTGAAGTATTTTTTTTGAAAAATGTTTTTCTCCAGAAAAATTAAAGTTATGGATTTTATTCCACAAAACTTAATTTAGGCTTGTGTAGACATAATTATATTCCAATATGCCTTTTGTACTTTTTTTGTTAATCTACAGTTATTGGTATTGTATGTGACAAATTTTCTTTGAGTCTGAGTCTATTACTAAGTGAGTGAAGGCAATGCTTTGCAAACTAGTGTGAATGCAGAATTATCTGAATTCTATGAAGCTTTAAAAATTTATATTTTTTTATTTTATGAGTCTAAAATTAATATACATATACTTAAGATAATTCTTTCTTTCTTTCTTTTTTTTTTTTATTTGAGAAAGAGTCACGCACTGTCACCCGGGCTGTAGTGTAGTGGCGCGATCTCGGCTCACTGCAATCTCATGCCTCCTGGGTTCAAGCAGCTATTCTGCCTCAGCCTCCCGAATAGCTGGAACTACAGGTGTGCGCCACCACGCCCAGTTTTTTTTTTTGGTATTTTTAATAGAGATGGGGTTTTACCATGTTGGCCCGGATAGTCTTGATCTCCTGACCTCGTGATCTGCCCACCTCTGCCTCCCAAAGTGCTGGGATTACAGGTGTGAACCACCGCCCCAGCTAATTATTTCTTAATCGTTGAGAAATAATTCAGAGGCATTATTTGCATTTGTGTTTATGTTACATCTGTACTAAGTGAAAGGATGAATTGTATCATATTTTAGAGTACATACAGAAAAAAACAAAAAAGTGGCAGATAGCACATACCGTAAGCATGCAAAAGTTATGATAAGCTGTGAAATACCAGTTGATATCATATTGATTTTTTTAAATCACAGATATTGTGCGGTTCCTGATTTTGTACATAATAACTTGGAAAAGTTTACTAACAATAAATATGGGAAATATCTAGAGAACTGTTTTTATTAAGCAGATTTAAACTTTTCCTATTTATTTTGGAATGTACAATTAAATTTATTAGTCCATCAAAAGCATGAATCTGTGGCTAAAAATTACTATTAAAGGAAAATAACAAAAATTATGACATTGACTTAAATGATGTTTCATTATGATGAAAACCAAAAGAATGAAACCTAAAAGTGAAATGTAAAATATAAAACAAACTAGTACATATTTTCCACTCTTAAATCTATTTGCATTTTTGGTGCTACAAAACATCATTTTATATTAAATAACAAAAGATGTTAATTTAAACTATATTGATCTTTTTTGTTTTGAGACAGAGTTTTGCTCTTGTTGCCCAGGGTGGAGTGCAATGGCACGATCTGGGCTTACTGCAACTTCCACCTCCCGGGTTCAAGCGATTCTCCTGCCTCAGCCTCCTGAGTAGCTGGGATTACAGGCTCCTGCCACCATGTCTGGCTAATTTTGTATTTTTAGTAGAGATGGGGTTTCTCCATGTTATGTTGGTCAGGCTGGTTGGTCACTCCTGACCTCAGGTGATCTGCCCGCCTCAGCTTCCCAAAGTGCTATGATTACAGGCATGAGCCACTGCGCCCGTCCTAAACTTTATTGATCTTATACATTTGTTGTATAAGTAAACTTATAGTATGTTAATATTCAGATATTTATCTGTGCAAAGTTTAACACTAAAGTCTGTGAGAAGGTTTTCTTTTTCAAAGCTTGGTATTTTACTCATGTTTGAGAAACACTGAATGAGGAGTTCACCCTTAAACTCTAAACTCTTTCATTCCCCTAGGGAATTAACAGAGCATGCTTTCTTGTACATTTGGAGGTTGTTAAGGTAAAAGTAATAATGCTTACCCAGTTGCTGGGTCTGCTAGAGTTGGGGGATTCCATTAGGAAATCGGTTTACTGAGACTGGTGTCTGAAAGAAATGTTCATCAACAGAGAAAGTCTTGAAGCCCTGTCTGGGTGCCATGTTTATGCTAAGGGCCATATGGTTATATTTTGAGAGTTTAGACCAGTGAACTCTTAGCTATTTTTAAAAATTTGATAGAGATCCAAGAAATAGTTTACACTTAGACCAAATGACTTATTTTAGGAGGCCATTTTAGCCACTGGAGAAATCCAGTGCTTCTTGAAGTTCCCAATAAATCTGTTAAGTTTGTCTAAGAATCAGATTCCTCATATTTCTGCATCTTCCTCTTGCTTAGCTCCTTAACAGCTTGCCTGTCTTCCACCACCACTCTCTTGTGCTAGTTTTATTTTGGATGGGGGCAGGGTGATGATAGTAATTTTGACCTTTGGATTTTAGTCCAAATACTGATGCTGGGCAACTAGAACAGTGACCAAAACTACTCTTCGTTACTCACTCTAAGAAACTTGGTTGTGGGACTACTGTTACCTATAAAAGAAGAATCAGATGTCCTATGATATTATTGATGTCCCTTGTGGGACCTTTTCTAAGTCTAAATAAGTCCTTCGGGTCAAGCCGTTTCTGGAAGCCTGGCAGAAAGTTTATCTGCAGCAATTTGTCACCATAAACTTATTTGTTAGATTCTCATTTATTTACTTGTGCTCATTTTCTTAGGTACAGAAGGATATTTTTTTTTCTGTGTTCCAGGAAGAAATTTTTGCCAACGCTACTGTGGAGAGGAAAATTATGATTGTGTTTCAATCGCAATTAGTTCCAATTTTGCCTCTTCAGATACATGTGTCTGTTGTAGCAGCCTGTCAGTTTTCCTTCCCCCAAACACATTGTCTTTTAAGTTGAATGCTGATCAGGATGAATATATAACACACTCATAGGGGAATTTTTGTCTTATATTTGGGAAAAATAAATTAGTAGATAGCCATTCAGATTCAAGATGTGTTTAGTGAGGGTCAAGAGATGACTGTGTTTCAGATACCTGAACTAGTTACATGTGCTTGATAGCGCAAGATTAAATGGCTTTAATTTAACCACCGATAGAGTCTGTTGTGGGTTCCTGGAAGTCACCCAAGTTGTTAATCACTATTGGAATAACATTTTGGCAAAAAATAAGAAAATTTATCATTGTAAAAGTTAGCTGTGTAAGATAGAAGTTTAGAATGAATTTCATTTCCCTTGTCCTCTGCAGTATTTTAGTGAAAAACGGCTTGTAATCAGATTGTTGCATTCCATGCTCTATAATGAAATACAGAGCAGCATTATTTTGATAAAGTAAATTTACTATGTTGTGTTTTATTTATAAATTATTTAGGATTTTTTTTGAAAACTTTTCAAAAGCAAAAAACAGCATTATGGGATTTATATGTGTAAATGCATATGTAGATGATTTACAGATATGTTTGTAGCATCTTTGCTGGGATGTGTCAACAAAATTAATGCCTTTCCTTCATTAGGTGGTATTTGTTATTTTTTGTTTATGTCAGTTTTTCCTATTTTTGGTGAATCTCTTGCCTTATGAGTTTTTATAGCCCCAGAAAGAAGTAAAAAACTCACCTTTTCAGCCGTCCTTATAACTAGGATATCAACAGGTGACCAAATCACAATTCAGAACACCTATAAGAACACTGATTAGGAAGCTATTGAGTAGGAGGAGGCATCATAAAGATTTCCTCTTGCAGAGAAGGAAAGCATAGACATCCAGGGGCAGCAAAGCAGGGGACCCATCCTGGGTGTGGTTCTGCTGTTTACACTGAAGAACTTTAACTGATCTTTCTCCTAGACCTGATCTTCATCCAGTGTACCATGGTTCAGAGAATGACACCACTACTTATTTGTGTATAGGAACAAGAAATACAGTTGTACATTCTGGATACCTGTCTGATTTATATCTTATGTTGTCCGGATCGGCACGTCTGCCGGGGAGGCTGTTGGCCAGCAAGAGGGTCCCAACCTGGAAGGAGAGAAGTACGTGAGAAATAAAGAAGATAGATAGGCAGATGGGGTCTGGAGGACTGAATAGGCAATGCCTAGACAGCAGTTTTATTCGTGCATAGGGTCCCAATATATGCTTTCAGCTTTCAGCAGCTGATGTCAACCCACATTGTTGATTCTATACAATAAAGGGGAACAAAAAGTTACAACACAGAAGGTCTGGGGTAGAAGAAAAAATACCAGTAAACAAAAGGAGTACTTAATCAGGGGCCATAAAAGTGAAC
>CAUYLG010022920.1:0-115655 GCA_963573385.1 Cacajao melanocephalus
TTCTAGCCTGGGCAATAGTACAAGAATCCCGTTCTCTCTCCCTCTTTCTCTTCCTCTTTCTTTCTCTCGTACATTCTTTTTTTTTCTTTCTTTCACTCTCACTTTCTTTCCTCTCTTTTTCTTTCTTTCAAAAAATAAAAATAAAAAAATAAAAAAAATAGAAACTTAGAATAAATCTGCTATACTATGATCACTTTATCACTTCATAGGTAGACAAAATCCTAGTCCCTTTGAGGTCTTGGTTTATTATCTTCAACATGGTAACAGTTGTTATTATAATTAACTCAAATTATATTATGTAAGTGAGGAAAATCTTATATATAAATTTGATTCTTTGAATTAAAAATAAATAAGGGTTAGATAAACTATTTAGACATAGTTTCATACAAGAAATGAATATCTGAATGGTTTTTCAGCTTCCCAATTCCATTGACCAGCATGCTACAAATTTGATGATGTTAGACTAGTAGTCAAGTCCCAGAACCATAAATAGGCATATTAGGAATTTCACCTAGAATGAGTTTGATCATTTGACTGTCAGTCATAACAACAAACATGCCAAATTGTTGTATATTACTTTACAAATGAATTATGTGGAAATTTGCAAGTTATAACTATATGAAAAATTAAATTACTCAAAAATAATGAGTATTTTTAAAGAAATATCAGAAAGTTATTTCTTATTTCTTTTTTTTTTGAGGATGGTGCAAAATTTTTTTTTTTATTGTACTTTAGGTTATGGGGTACATGTGCAGATCATTCAGGACTGTTGCATAGGTACATACATGGCAAGGTGGTTTGCTGCCTTCATCCCCCCATCACCTATATCTGGTATTTTTTTCCTCATTATCTGCCCCTAGACTTCCCATCCCCGCTGTCCCTCCCCAACCCGCCCCCACTGATTGCAGTGTGTGATGCTCCTCTCCCTGTGTCACCGTGTTCTAATGGTTCAACACCTGCCTATGAGTGATAACATGCGGTGTTCGGTTTTCTGTTCTTGTGTCAGTTTGCTGAGAATGGTGATTTCCAGATTCATCCATGTCCTTATGAAGGACACGAACTCATCGTTTTTTATGGCTGCATATATTTTGTTCCAAATAATAATTAAACAGATTGCTAAATATTCCCACTATGTTAACTTTATAATTGTTCTATATCAAGTAAAGAAATTGTTAGTTAAATATCTGAAGTGCTACATAGTCAATAAATATGAATGAATAACCTAGTGTCATATCTTTTCCTACATTGCTAACTGATTATACAAAATGTCTTTTGCTGACTAAGCTGAGAAACCATCATTCATATTAAATTAAAATGGAATGTTAGAATCCAAGAAAATTGAATTGGCTGATGAATAACATCCTGAATGTCTCTTCAAGTGTTATGAATAATTATAATAGGAACATTCTCTGGCACATGGCAGATTCTTGCAAAATTAGAAATGATTAACTTTGCTTTGTCACATAGAAAGATAAAATTAACATCACTTAGCTTAAAAAGGTACAGATGACCCTTAATACTATTTAAAAATATATTTCATTTGTCATGATCACAAGAAGAAATGAAAAGAAACTCAGAAATTATTTTAAGTTTGAAGTATAAGGAAATCTGTTTCAATATTTTCAGTTCGATATAACTTATTTTTAAAATGGCTTCTATGTTAGAAATTCTAATGCACAGAAAATACCATTTGTAGGTTAAATTCTCATTTTATACTCATTTTCAGCTTATCTTTTAAGATAAATAGTATGTTGGAATAAACTGGATAATGTTGAAATAAATATTTGCCTGGCTTGAGTGTTAGAGACCTACAGGTTAGTCTCAATTTTCTCTTTTGAGGAATGGTATTGATTTGGTGACCCTAAAGTATAATAAAGGCAGTTTCATTTAATTTTTAAAAGGCAAGTTTTGAGATGAGTACTTAAGTTTAAATCCTGATACACTGCTTGTGACCTTAGCGTAGTCATTTAATCTCCAATCCTCAGTATAAATCAGTAAAATTTGAATATTTAAAACATTTTCTCATCAAATGTGTTTTAATGAGATGCAAACTTAAGAAGTTTGCTATGGAGAAACAGTGGGATGGTGTATGTTAAAATGCCATGTAAAACCAAAAGCTTTTAACACATTTTAGTTCATCATTAACTATATCATTAATGTTTATAATTTTTCTTTTCATTTTATTTTTTTTTTTAATTTTGAGACAGGGTCTCACTCTGCAGCCAGGCTAGAGTACAGTGGCACAATCTTGACTTACTGCAACCTCTGACACCCTGGTTCAACAGATTCTCCTGCCTCAGCGTCCTGAGTAGCTGGGATTACAGGCACGTGCCACCACCCCCAGCTAATTTTTTTTATTTTTAGTAGAGATGGAGTTTCACCATGTTAGCCAGGATGATTTCAATCTCCTGTTTATAATCTTTCTGCATCTCGTATTTTCTCTCTTCATTTTCTACACAGTCAGTAAATCTCTGAGCTGATATTATACAGATTTTATTGAGACAATCACTTTTACTTCAAAAAAAATGAAAATCTTTTTTAACCTGGTGATAGTTGATTGATCCCGAAGATTCAACTCCTCATCTTCCATTGAATCATGTGCTAAATATGTATATTGATATATCTGAGGCTATGCTCAGAGTTTGAAAATTATTTCAATGTTGCTATTAAAATTTGATCCCCTGCTGAATTCTAAAATGTGTATCATCACAAACACTGAAATGTCTAAATATTTTTAAAGTCTATTTTTCTCTTCATTTTCCTTACAATGAAATGGCATGCAAATTAGGAAACTTAAGTTGCTTTCATTTGAATCTCTTAAGGATGAAATATTCCAGGTTCAGTGGTTGCCTTAAGATAAGACGCTTTTGGCTTCCAGTAGTACCAATTGCAGATCGAATGTCTGAAACTTAAGTAGAATTGGAGAGGAATGATCTTCATAAGATTCAGAAGATGGACCACCAGAGTTGTTGTTTGTTCAGGGTCATCTCATTGCCATGATACCTGATTTCTCTTGGAATCCTAATGAACTTGGGTAATTAGTTCTGATAATGTCCTGCAAGTAGTGTGGCAAATGGTAGAGAGCATTTATAGTGATGAAGACTTTGAAGGAAGCATGGATTCAGAAGGATAAGGGTCCTGGATATGTCTGTACTTCTTGCAATTGTAGACTCCTCTTTATTTTTTGCTCAACCCTGAGATTGATTTAACAGTGGTTTAAAAACACACTATCCCTGTATAACAGATACCACCAACAATGCTATTAGCCCAAATAATTAGTATTTTCTGAATATTAACCGGAAGACACTTGATGCAGCAAAGGCACAGACTTACATTTTAATTTTCTTCAGGAATTTTCTAGTAACAAACCTATAAAATTTCCCTTTTTATAAAGTTACAGAAAGAGAAACTTAGCTTAAAAAGGTACATATGATCCTCAGTACTATTTTAAAATATATTCTGTTTCTCATGATTACAAGAAGAAAATAAAAGGAACTCAGAAAACATTTTTAGGTTTAAAGGATAGGAAAAACTGTAAAGATAAGGGAAACTCAAGAAACGACTTCAGTTACAGAAAGGGAAATGTTATGTGTGATTATTTTTCTTCTTATGTTATGTCCCCAAGTTTCTCAGAGTGACTTAAGTAAAGGCTAGAGTGGGAAAGGAATAGAGGCAAAGGAGATAGGTGTCTGAGCTATGAAGTATAAATATTGCAAGTTGTCATTTCTGTTAAGGAAATAGGAGAGATACAAGTCAAATAGATTCCTGCTCTGAAACCTTCACGTCTGACTTCCCAGGATGTACATTTTCGTATGTAGACCAATTTCCTCTTGCTTTCTTCAGTTAATTCAAAACTTCATGTTCCTCTTTCCCCATACATTTTTGCTTGTTAGTATATTTCTTGTGCTGTTTTCATATTTTTTCCTTTCTATGAAATCATGTTTGGTTATTTTAAAAGCAACTGAGGAACAGGAATTTGTAGGGATGTCTGATTTTACCTGGCAATTACACCACAGGTGGACTGTCGGATTAAGAAGAATAAATCAATAACTGGTATTTGTTTTTAAATTGAAGCTTGATAAAGACTGCTTTTTGTTAGGAGGTAATCCTTGGCTGCTCGTTCGATGCCATCTCCATTTCGGGTGTGATCTGTTTCACCAGCAAGACTGTTACTCTCCATGACTAACTGTTTAAGTGCATAAAATGGAATAAACTGCTTTCTATAGACAAAATAAATAAATAAATAAAAATTTTAAAATGAGAATTACTCTTTAAATGTTTTCAAATAAATTTAATTAATTGGTAAACAGTGGCTAAATTTACATATTTCCCTTAAATTAATAAATAAAATAACATTTTGTATTTAAAATAGATACTATTTAGAAGACAACACTCCTGTTTAAATTAGCCTTACAAAGCCATTTGATGAAATTTCTGCAGCTTGAAAGGAAACAAATTGTGTTTATTTATTTAATAATTATTAAATTATTAAGACATATAGTAAGACAAACTGTTATGTGCTTTATATTTTATTGTTTGTCTGCAGTATGTATTTTTTAAAATGTGATGCTTTTGCTTATTTAAGGACAAAAATTGTCCTTAGAGGAAATTACTCATCTTGTAAGTACTGATACATAACACTGATGGAAAGTTCATTTTTTTTCCCTCATCTATGACACATCAAATCGGTTACACCAATACCAATAGCATCTTCATTCTGAACTAATAAAGACATTCTGATATACTCACCTGAGAGTTGACTTGTATAAATAAAAACTGGCACAGTTACAAGACTATTTACGTTTTATTACTGGAAATTTTGAGAAAACGTATTTTAATTATTTTTTCTATTAGGAAAGAAAATTTAAAGATCAGCATTTTGTTTGCATAGGGATAGTTCTCATTTTCTTTTTTAAAATACATTTCCATGAGCCTGAAAAGCAACACTATTTTTATCTACATTAAAAGAGCAATAGCAGGCATGACAACTGAAATCTGCAACAAATAGAACAGCTTTTGAATTTTGAAAAGAGATATCCAAGTTTGCTTTTAAACATCCTTATTTTTATAAAATTTTCTAGTAGTCGATTTTGTTTTTCCAATTCCACAGTCCTTGAACACTTGAGCAATGTCCTATGAAGTTGTAACTACATTTCTTCATTTTACAAAACACCAATATACACAAGTTAGACAAGGTCCTTAACATTCCTTCTCCAGTGAAATCTAAGCTGAACCACTGTCTGCAAAATGCTACTGTTATAAGGAGCACTGCACTGTGGAAAGCAGACAAGCATGAAACTAGATTTTTTTCCAGCTCTCATTTATTAGTAAGAAATATGTCCAGAAAGATAAAAATTTTCCCCATGATATTCAAATCTGTATCTCTCAACAATTTAGATTATGTTCTATGTTGATAATTAAAAGTTTACATTATATATATATAAAATACAATTTTTAATTTGCTTTATATATAATTTGAATTATATAAGTTTACATATAAATAATTTGTGTTATAATTAATGTGTTGAATGTTAATCTTCGTATAAATTGCATGAAGGATTCTGTAGCTTGACTTACAAAGCTTTTTTTTTTTTTTTTTAGAGGCAGAGTCTGTCTCTGTCACTCAGGCTGGAATGCAGTGGCAATGTTGTAGCTCATTGAAACCTTGACTAACTAGGCTCAAACAGTCCTCTTGCCTCAGCTTCCAAAAGTGCTGGGATTACAGTTAAGAGCCACTGCACTGAGCCTGCAATACTTTTCTAAACAATCAAATACCAGGAAAAAGTAAAGCAATGAACGGCATTACCAAATGTTTCTTCTGCATGAGACACTAAGGCTGTGCAGAAAAAGTTACTGAAAAGGTTAACTTGCCCAAAATACATTTGAGCTTTGCTTTCAACTTCTGGGAGTTGTCCTGTAAGTCTTTGGAGTACCTTTCCTGGTAGAAGCTTGTTTACTGGGGACTCTAGACCAAGCCAGAGGGGTGTCCAAGAGAGAGAAAAGTTCCATAGTTTCTGTTTCTGGTTGGGCCAATAAAGCTACTTCCTCATCTCTCCTTTCTGCTTATCACTAGAGAAAGAAACTGAAAATAATGGCTTAGTCTGCTGAAAGTCTAAAACAAACCAAAACAGAACAAAAACAACAATAACAACAAAATAAGGTGGGTTGACAAGCTTATAACTTGGGCAATATAATATTAGCTCAACCTTCTCAGTGCTGGAGTCTAAAGTCAGCTATCACATCAATTATCACTTTAGTGAGAAAAGTAAACTCAATACTTAGAAATTGTGTTGATTATAATTAATGAAATAAATGAGTGAAATAAAAACAAAGAGGATGAAGCTAGATATAGCAAATTATATTATCAAGTTAGTATATTCTTTTGATGATAATATGCTGAAATATTTACAGGAAATATTATTGAGTAAATTTAAAGTAAAATTAATTGCATAAAACAACAATTTTAAATGGAACAATTCAGTGACATTTAGCTGACTGCTTCTGTCTAGTTTCAAAGCACATACATCACTCCAAAATATAGTTCCTTGCCCATTAATGAATTTTATCCACTTCCTACTTCCTCCTTCCCCCAGATTATACTGACCTCCAATCTGTGTTCTGTCACTATGCATTTATATTTTGGATATTTTATAGAGATAAAATTATATAATATATAGCCTTTGTCTGTTTTTTTTTGCCTCTTAACATAATGTTTTGGAGATTTATTCACATTGTAGCATGTATAAGTATCTTTGTCCTTTTTATGGTTGAAAAAGTCACTGCAAGAATATTCACCTTTGTTTATTCATCTACGGATAGATATTTGGTATGTTTCATCTTTTCACCATTGTGAATAGTGCTGCTATGCACATGTACTTGAGTATCTTTTGTCAAATTTTGGGAGATATATGGAATTGGGAGAATTGAGGGGTCATATGGTAATTTTGTTTATCTTTCTGAAGAACCACCAAATTGTTTTTCCCAATGGCTGTGACTGTATCATTCCACATTCCCTCCAATGATGTGTGTTTTTGTTACAGCCGTCCTAGTGGGTATGATGTGACACTTTATTGTGGTTTTGTGTTTTCCTAGTGACTAATGAAATCCAACGTATTTTCATGTGCTTCTTGGTCACTTGTCTGTCTTCTTTGGAGAAATGTCTAATTAGTCCTTTGGCAGCTTTTTAACTGGGTCATCAGTCTTTTTGTTATTGGGGTATAAAAGTTCCTTATATTCTGGATAGTACATACCTATCAGATATATAATTTGCAAACATCTTCTCCTATTCTGAAGATTTCCTTCTTACTTTCTTGATAAAATTGTTTGATATTCAAATATTTAAATTTTGATAAATTCCTTTTTTTTTTTTTTTTTGGAGATAGAGTTTTGCTCTTGTTGCCCTGGCTGTAGTACAATTGCACTGTCTTGACTCAGGACAACCTTCACCTCCTTGGTTCAAGCAATTCTCTTGCCTCAGCCTCCGGAGTGGCAGGATTGCAGGCCTGTGCCACCACGCCCAGCTAATTTTGTGTTTTTAGTAGAGACAGGATTTCTCCATGTTGGTTGATCTCGATCTCCTGACCTCAGGTGATCCACCCGCCTAGGCCTCCAAAAGTGCTGAGATTACAGACGGGAGCCACCGTGCCAGACCTGTTGTTGCTTTTACTTTTGGTATCACATTTAAGCCTCTAGTACCTAATCTAAGGTCATGAAGATTTACTCATATGCTAACTTCTTAGAGTTGTGTGATTTAAGCTTTGTATTTAGGTCACCAAACTATTTTGAGTTAATTTTTGTATGTGCTTGAGGCAGGAGTCAACTTCATTTTTTTGTATGTGATACACATTTGTCCCAGCATCATTTGTTGAAAAGACTACTCTTTCCCATTGACTAGTTTGGCACTGTATTTGAAAATCAAATGGCTAGATACACATACAGGTTTATTTCAGGACCCTCAGTTCTATTCCATTGATCTGTATACCTAGCCTCATGCTAGTACCATATTGTTTTAATCACTGAGCTTCGTAGTAAGTTTGGAAATTGAAAAGTGGGAGTCCTCTAACTTTGTTCTTCTTTCCAGGATTGTTTTGGCTATTCAGGGCTCCTTTCAATTCCATACGATTTTGAAGATTAACATGTCAATTTCTATAAAAAGGTCATAGGAATTTTTATAGATATTGCATGGAATTTGTAAATAATTTTGGATACTATTGACATCCTAAAAATATTACATCTTCTATTTTATAAACGGAATATATTTCTATTTATTTATTTCAGCTATATTTTATAATTTATATTGTATAAGTCTTTCACCATTTTATATTTATTCCTAGTTATTTTATTCTTTTGAATAAAAATTCTTTTGATTATTGTCAATGATACTGTTTTCTTAATTTCCGTTTCACAGTTTGTTGCTATGAACAAACACAACTGATTTTTGTTTGCTGATCATATACTCAGTAACTTGCTGCATTAAGTTACTAAATCTAGTAGTTTTGTGAATTGTTTAGGATTTTTCTATATGTAGCATATTATTTTCCTAAGACAGTCATAACAAAGCACCACAAACTGAATGGCTTAAAGCAACAAATTTATTGTATCAGAGATCTTGAGACTAGAAACGTAAAATCAGTGTCCACAAGGCTATGCCTTCTCAAGGCACTAGGAAAGAATCTCCTCATGCCTCTTGCTGGCCTCTAGTAGTTGCTAGAAATTGTCATGTCTTGGTTTTTAGTAGCATAATTCCAATTCCTGCTTCCAACCTTGAATGCCTGTATTCCTTCCGTATTTCTTTCTTCTTATAAGGATAATGGCCATTGGATTAAGGCCAAGCTAATTCAGGATGACCTTATATTAATGAATTACATCTACAAAGACTCTATTTCCAAATAAGGTCACACTCTAATGTTCTGAGTAAACACAAGCACAAACTATTCACCTGAGTAGAGTCCGTCCTTTGGACTCCAAAAATTCACATCCAGCCCATATGCAAAATGCATTCACTCCATCCCAACACCAAAAAAATGGATAAGCCACTCCAGGGCCAACTCTAAATCTCAAATATCTAAACATCAAATCAGGAAAACCCCCATGTTTCATCATTTAAATCATCTACATTAGGTGTGGCTGAGACTCTGAGTATGGTACATCCAGGGACAAAATTCCTCTCTACTGACAGACTTGTGAAACTAGAAAAAAAGTTATGTGCTTCTAAAGTACAACAGCGGACCAGGCACAGGATAGACATTTCCATTCTGAAGGGGAGAAAGTGGAAGGAATAAAGGTGTTATTGGTCTAAAGTAAGTTTACAACCCAGCCAAGCCACATCCATTAGCCTCTAAAATTTGAGAGGAATCCACTGTGGCTTGGTGTTCTGCCCTCTTATCCTCCCAGGATCATGGTCTTACTCTCTCAGTCTTCCAGGGTGGTGGCTCTGCTGTTTTGGTTCTCCTGGATAACAGTTCCAGTATCTTTCCCGAATAGGCTTTATCAGTCCTTGCCTCTCAGACAATTCTTCAGCCCTCACTTCTGGAATCCTTGCTTTGCCTTCTGACCTTCGTAGCCATGTCTCTGTCCTCAGAGTCATTATAACTTCATTTTGTCCCATTTTGGTTACTGTCAGCCCAAGTTGGCAGTGTTTCTGCTGGTAAAAAATTCTCAAAATCTTTTCAGTTTTCCAAGAATGTCATCTAAATCCTCATTATTCAGACTATATGGTTGTACAGGCTCTAAATCAAATGGTTATAGATACTAACCACATTAGATTGTATATACTTTGTTTACACTATCTTTTGGAGAATCATTAAAATGCAATAAAAATTGTACTCCATTATTTAAAAATATACCAGTACAGCAAAACCTAGTGTTTGATTAAATAATTGGGTACTGTAGTCTAGCCAAATTGATACAAACTAAAACTAACCATCCCATACAGCATCATATGATCTGCAAAGAGAGATGGTTTTATATCCTCCTTTCCAATTTGGATGTTTTTAATTTCTCTTTATTGTCTAATTTCTCTGGTTAGAACTTCCAGTAAAATGTTGACTCGTAGGCATCCTTGTCATTTTCCTGATCTTAAAAGGAAAGCTTTCAGTCTTCACTAGTGAGCAAGATGTTAGCTGTGGGTTTTTAATGAATGGACTTCATATTTAGAAAGCCCCCTTCCAAGTTGTCTGAGCCTTTTTTACATAAGAAGATGTTAGGTTTTGCCAAATAAGTTTTCACATCAAATAATATGATCACGTGTTTTTCCCCTTATGTCCTCTTAGTGCACTATATTTCACAGTTTGATTCTCTTAGGTTGAAACACCCTTGCATTCCTGGGATTACCCACTTGGTTATATTGTCTAATCTTTTTAATATGTTCTTTGATTTTATTTGTTAGTGTTTTGTTTAGGACATTTGATTTTATGTTTTTAAGAGATATAGATTTATAAATTTTATTTTCTTTTGCTATTGTTAGCTTACCTATCTAGCCTCAAAAAATTAGTTAGAAAATGTTCCCTTCTCTTTTTGGAAATTATTTTAAAATTTTAGCTATTTTTTTCTTTAGAAATTTGTTCTAAATTACCAGTTAAGTCAGTTGGTCCATCCTGGACTTTCCTTTCTATTTTTTTTAACTGATTCAATCTATTTACGTGTTATAGATTTGTTCAGATATTGCAAGTCTTCTTGAGTCACCTTTGATAGTTTGTGTGTTCCTAGAAAATTGTTAATTTCATCTAGGATATCTATTTTATGGCATACTTTTTTTTTTCCATAGTGTTTCTTTATAGTCCTTTTTATTTCTGTAAGGTCAGTAGTAATATATCCAGCTTTATACCAGATTTTAGTTCTTTTTCTTTCTTTGTCAGTTTAGCTAAAGGCTTATAAATTTTGTTGCTCTTTTCAAGGAAACAACTTTTGTTTTTCTTGATTCTATTTCTTTTCTGCTCTTTTGTCACCTTTCTGTAAACTTTATTACCTTCTGCTACCTTTAGGCTTAGTTTGTTTCTTTTCCCTGCTAGTTCCTTAAATTGTAGAGTTAGGTTATTCATTTGAGATCTTTCTTCTTTTTTAATGCAGGCATTTACCATTCCTTCTGAATACCGCTTTCAAAGCATCTCATAATTTTGTGGCTTTTGTAGTTAGGTGTGCAGGAGGGAATGGCACTCAAAGATCTTCTTTTCTCCCCCTTTGTTCAGGGTTACAGTGTTACAGGATTTCTTAGGTGCTGCTTCGCCAGCTAGAAATCTCTGTGGCCACTGTGACCTCTGTCTGGACCTTACTCGGACTGCTGGGATCACGCCACCCGCTTGGCCAGTAGGCTGCAATCAGTTTGTGCCCGGGCCTCGATCCCGCGTCTGCGCAGGATCTGTGCTCAGCCTGTGGTAGGACCAGGCAGCTGTGACCAGGCAGCTGGGACCAGCTTCCGCCCTGGGCCCCAGCATCTGGGATAGGGGAATGCGGTGGCACCCAAAAACTCAGAAATGCCAGCAACGGCGGAGCTCCTAAGGGTTGTACAGCTCTTGCCAGAGAAGTCCTGAGGTCTGAGCCCCAAGAAATGTTATAGCTGGCTGGGCGGCGTGACTCACGCCTGTAATCGCAGCACTTTGGGAGGCCGAGGGGGCGAGTCACGAGGTCAAGAGATGGAGACCATCTTGGCCAACATGGTGAAATCCCCTCTACTAAAAATACAAAAATTAGCTGGGCTTGGTGGCGGGTGCCTGTAATTCCAGCTACTCACGAGGCTGAGACAGGAGAATCGCTTGAACCCGGAAGGCGGAGGTTGCGGTGAGCCGAGATCGCACCATTGCACTCCAGCCTGGGTGACGGAGTGAGACTTCATTTCAAAAAAAGTAAAAAGAAAAGAAAAGAAAAGAAATGTTCCAGCTCTCACGTTCCCGCTGCCCACAGCTCAGCGGACTGGGGCGTGTGTTACAGCTCTTTTGGCGTTTGCCGTTTGGTCGGTCACCTTCACCAGGTTTTCTTATTCCTTTGTATGGTTTTGGCTTCTGCCTAATGTCCTTTCATTTCAAGTGTAAGGGCTTCCTTTAGCATTTCTTAGCTCTGTTGGTAACAAATCTCTTTTCTGTATATGTGAGAATGTCATTTTTCCTTAGTGTCTGCTCATTTTTCTCCATTTTTTTTTCTTGTTTCTCAGACTGGTTAATTGCAGTTGTGTTGTCTGTGTTTACTGATTCTCTGTTTCTGCCTGCTCTGATCTGCTGTTGAACCCCTGTAATGATTTTATATTCCTTTCAGTGACTGTATACTTCCTGCTAGCACTGAGTCTAGAGAGCAGGCAGATATGTAAGTTTCGTGTGTTCTTGGTCCTTTTTCTGATGTGCCTCTTTCCATAAGCATTCATGTGGTTTTTCTATATTGTCCAGTATATGTGGACACTTTTGAATTCTTTAATTTCATAAACTCTTTCCCCAGCTTAAGCAATTTTATATTCTAACTGTAATCTTTTGCCTCTGAGAGATACAGGTTTTCAGTCAACTTACTTGTGTTTGAACAGTGCTCACCACTTTTTTCTACAGTTAGTTAGTGTCTAGTTGGGGAAAACAGAAATGAGCACCTTTCCATCATCAGATTTTCAGCCTCTGGACATGTGAGAACAAATAGACATAGTAGTTTTTTATTTTTGTTTTTGTTTTTGTTTTTAGACAAAATCTCACTCCATCTCCCAGGCTGGATGGAGTGCAGTGGTGTGATCTTGGCTCACTGCAACCTCCGCCTCCCAGGTTCAAGCAATTCTTGTGCCTCAGACTCCCAAGTAGCTGGGACTACAGGCACCTGGCACTATGCCTTGCTAATTTCTTGCATTTTTACTAGAGGCAGGATTTTGCCATGTTGACCAGGCTGGTCCTGAACTCCTGAGCTCAGGCAGTCCACCAGTCTGGTCCTCAAAAAGTGCTAGGATTACAGGTGCGGACCACTGCACCCGGCTTAACCACAGTAATTTTTAAATAAGGTATGTTCTGCTCCCTCTGGAAGCAGAGACTAGGGCCCACATTGAGAATTCTGCCTGTAGTCTTTCAGATCATCATCAAGCTTGAGAGTAGTGGCGCTAAGATAAGCAGAAATACTATAAAGCTTTCCTACTATTTTTATGTTACTTCTTGCTTTGTTCAGTATTTGCCTATTTGTTGTATATATTTGACTGTTTTCCAGAGTGTTAACAAAGTTGATTCTGACAGCTTCTATGTGTTTTCCAGTGCTTCAGTGAGAAGAATAGGTGTTTGGAGCTTCCTACATGCTATCTTTAAATTTTAATCATAATCCTATGAAATAACTAACAATATATATTTTGAAAAATCAGAAAGTTTTGTCAACTTTGGCTAAATAAGTTAGCCAAGGTAATAATTTTGGTAGTATGTTATTTCACAATATACAATCAAGCTGTTACATAAAAAGTCTTAAAATTAAGAAAGTTATTAAAATTGGACTTATTTCTGAAGAATAAATGAATTGACTTAGACTTGTCTTTTTAAATAGGTCCCATTCATCCTGAAAATTCTATAAAGATTTCACTAAGCAAAAATTTATCTTTGAAACTTCTACTGTATTTCTGTGAATTATCCCAAATTTGAGAACAATTTTGCTGTTTTGCTATTGTATTTGTTTTTCCTGTCGATTCGGCCTCTCTATTTTATTTGTTTTGGTTATTTGTCTTTGACGGTTGGTATAAGAGAAAAGATGTTTTTATTGCCTTTAAAAACAGACTGAAAGACACTACAAATATTTTAATGCTCATGAGTATTGCAAACCCCACATTACAAAAGTTGCCTCCAACATAACTATAATGAAGAGGAGCAGATATCTGTTTATAGCTTATTTCCGAAGAAAGATTTGCTATAATAATAAACAGTGGTCATACATGACTTTTAAATATGAATTATTTACAGTAGTCCCTCAATATACATGGGAGTGCCAAAATTCTCCACGGGTACCAAAATCCACTGATATTCAAGTCCCTTATATAAAATAATGTATTTATATATAACCTAAGCACATCCTCCTTTATACTTATATTATCTTGTAATACCTAATGCAATGTAAATGGTATGTAAATAGCTGTTATACTGTATATTTTTAGGAAATAATAACAAGTAAAAAGAGTCTGCATATGTTCAGGAGAGAAACAATCATACTTTTTGTACCAAAATTTTCAATTCACAGTTGGTTGAATCCAAACTTGTAGAATATGAAAGACTGATTATATTTGTTATATACCTAGTGTTTCTAGAGATGAGATTGAAATAATATTTAGCAAATGCAACTCTGTATTTTACTATGAATAATCAACAATGATCAAACCACTATACTCCAGTCTTGCCAAGAGAGCGAGACCTTATCTCTAAAAAAAATAGATAAACAACAGTAAAAATTTATTGCAAAAGAAGCCACTCTTGGGACTGCTCAAAAGACACTGAATTAAATAATCATTTATATAAACATGTAATTTCTATGTGTGTTAGCTTATACAGTTTCTATTTCAAAATTATTAGTTTACAATTTCTATTTCAAAGGGATAAAAGAAAGAGAAAACACTTCAGGGACTGCACTGTGATAGGCTGTTTGGGTGTTTTTCAGTTTAAGTGTTTTTGAACTTATGTCAGTACTTGCAGTTCACAGACAATCTTAATTTTTTAAAGTTTCAAACACAGTGGTTTCTAATGAAATAGGAATAATAATGTGGCTTTACCTTAAATACTCTTATAAGCAATAATAAAATTATTGACAGAATGTAATGATGGTTCTACCTCTTCCATGAAATGGAATACTATAATACACGTTTTGAATTTGGTGTCAATCTGAATTATTATCTAGAGAAGTCATTTCTGTTAACATGTGAATTAGCTTTATTTACCATAATCATCTCAACTAATTGAGTTTTAATAATTAGAAATAAACACTTTTTGATTCTTGCTGATTATTATGAAGTATTTTTCAAAATGCAAATATTTTAGGTATTATGTATCATTAAATTTTCTAATTGTTAATCTTCCCAAATACTGTTTTTATTGTACAGTTTTACTGATATACAAATAAGGGTTGTGAATTTAATTTATTCTAGCACTGGTTCAATTTTCAATTAGTTTCTTGCACAAATTACATATGACACTAGATTTATTTCTGTTGCTTGTTCTTTTACCTGTTTCTTTTCCTTTCATTCTTAACTCTTAACTGCAATTTAGCAGAAAATGTTGACCTATTTTATCTAATCACTTTGTTTACATTTCCTCGATGAAGAGATAGGACATAAATTCACTGTAACTAACATCTCCTTATATTTCTAGCTAGTCATTCTGTAATATATATATATTATATAGATATACATGTATATGTGTATATATATGTATATGTACATATATATGTACACATATGTCTATGTATATGTACATATATATGTACACATATATGTATGTCTATATATGTACATATATATGTACACATATGTATGTGTATCTATATAATACATATATATATATGTATAAAAGAAGTGGAAGTAGGGAGATTGGAAGAAAAAATCTCATCTTGCTAAGGATAGAGGAAGCCTTTAAAAGTTATTCTCAGAGATCTTCATGAAAATTAGCACTTATTTACAATAAATTTACCATGTCCTATTATTAAAAGAATGGACATGCTGAAGAAGTTGGAAGTAGGCCACTATAGCCTGTTTTCTTTCTTCAGTTATTGATATGGTTTGGATTTGTGTCCTACCCAAATCTCACGTTTTATTTTAATTCCCAGTGTTAGAGATGGGGCCTTATGGGAAGTGACTGGATCTGGGGAGTGGATTTTTCATGAATGGTTTAGTACTATCCCCTTGGTGCTGTTCTCACAATAGTCAGTGAGTTCTAAGGAGATAAAGGAGATATGGCTGTTTAAAAGTGTGTGGCACCTCCCCGCTCGTAATTTTCTCTTGCTCCTCTTTTGACCATGTGGTGTGCCTACTCCCCCTTCACCTTCTGTCATGATTGCAAGTTTCCTGAGGCCTCCCCAGAAGCCGAGCCAGCATCATGCTTCCTGTATGGCCTGCAGAACTGTAAGCCAGTTCAAACCATTTTCTTTATAAATCACCCAATCTTAGGTATTTCTTTATAGCAATACAAGAGACTTATGTTTTTATAATGTTATTGCTTTTGTAAAGCACATCAGTACTTGGGATTCCACAAAGGAGCAGACCAACTTAAGTTCAGGGTATGTTAGAGGATCCATTTGGAAACTTTCAGCACCTTAGCCATGATCTCATGAAAGCCTCAATAGTGAGTTTTCTGATATCATTTCATTAGTGAGTGTTTTTAAACTTGCAACTCCGTCTTGTGTAGTCCAAGTAAGTCACCATGCTATGATAATACTACGGAAACGATGATCTGAATGTTTCACTTTATTTCAGGGATAAGAAGTGAAAGTAATTTTTTCTCCAGAAAGTATCATATTAATAAATATTTGTAGATTAAATAAATAAATGAGTAAATGAATATTGCACCATTTACTCTTCCACTGATACTTTCTTGTATTAATTCAAACAATATATTTCATACTTAGCAAAAAATCAGGAAGTTCTTAGGAATAATTCATACAAGATTTTAGCACCACAGCTCTGTATGAATAGTGAGAGCTAATAATTGCTCCAATTTCTTTAAAAGATGAAATTTCAATATTATAGTGGTATGACTACTTTATATCTTTCATTTTGTCCTTGAAAGAACAGATTGCTAATATTCCAATGTTAATCTCTGATCAAAATTAGTATTGATATATCAAACTCCACTGGATATTTGACTTGAGTGATAAAAAGCTAATTTTCTTCTGTTCAGTGTTTATCATTTTTCAAATATATGTTTATTATGTGAACAATATAACTTCAGATAAGAGATATTCTAAAACAAAGAAAAATTTGAAATGAGTTTTTTAAAAACAAAAAAATTATGTCTCAAACAGCTCTGATCATGATCAGAAACTGCTGTCTCATCTTCACAAGGTGCTTGGGGAAAGATGTCTATTCATAATGCTTAGTGATTTATTTTAGCTTAATGAACAGGACCTGAATCCAAACATTAATATTGTATTCTTTAAAAGTAAAACACAGTAACTATCTGGTATTATATTGATTTCATTTTTCAGTTCATACATTATAATTTAATGCATCACTTGTTTATGTCTTCTTTCTCCTACTAAGTTATTGTAAAGTGTTAACTGATTAACAAACGATGGAATAACTTGATGAAGTGATAAAGTAAAGGTTATGGAGAATGTGAGGTCAAAGCAAATCCTTGAAGAAGAGGGTTTAGATAGGGAAAACATGAATCATTTAGAATTCCAGGCAGAGGGCAGCAGTGCTTGCAATATATACCACTCTGCAGAGCAAAGTGTTACATAAAAATCAGCAGATTATTATTTATTCATTTATTTATACGTCATCTACTCAACAGGCATTCATAGAATGTATACTATGTTCTAGGCACTGTGCTAAGCCTTTGGGATACAGAATAAAATAACACACTGTTATCTACAGTTGTCCCCAAACAATTCCACTGTGGGTATGACATATGTGTAACATATTTAATATAAACCTGCATTATGCATTAAATCCTCACAGGCTATGTGAGTTCATCCATAATGCAGGCTATTGTTGAACAGATGCTGTAAACAAATGATGTAAAGCTAAGTGAGGAAACACTGACAACACTTGTGACTTACTGAGCCATTTAAAATGAGCAATGAGCCAAAGCAGAAGTCCTACAGAGAAAGAATCAATAATGAATACATTATCATGCATATTTCCCTAAGACAAGGGTAATAATCATGTGACATTCACTTTTGTTACCAAATAATTTTAAAAAGCCCTTTCCCTCCTCCTTATGGACCCCTATCATACCTATTTCTGGTACAAAATAGAGAGATCTCAACTGTTATTAACACCATAACTCTGTTAGATTTTAGCTGCTCAGTACATTTTTCAGAATCCATCGGTTCATTTAAACCTTCAGAGGGAAAATAGCAATTGAGCATGAGTTTTACATTAAAGCAATATTGCATCAAGCAGAAGCAATGTGGCATTCTACTAGTTCATCAATTGTGCTGTATCTTGAAAACTTACAATGGATAAATAAATACCTTGTCTTCTCTCTCACCTTGGTTTCCTATCCCTAACAGACCAGTAACATAATTTTTTATATTATTAAAGGAATTATTTTTATACCCTCTTAAAATGCACCATTTAAAAATGTTACTATATATTTTTATCCTGCTATCCTTGATTTTTACTACTCAGTATTATCTTTCTCTAGTATTTTCTTAATATTATTCAGTAGGAAAGTTACATCTATTCAATAAATGGTGATGTCATAAAAGTCAACTGTGTTCACTAGGTGAAAAGGCTAAAATAAAAAGAAAATAATAGTGCAGGTTATTCTGACCACCTAGTTACTCACAGGGATTTTCTCTTGTGTTAAACATTAAATAAAAAATGTAAGTCCAGTACTCCTCAGACAGCCTAAGCTCCCTCATGCCTTTTACAAATTGATAACCAAATCCAGGGTGTAGCATATCCTAGTGATTAAACAAATATATGTGTATATTTTAGATTGTGAAACTATTAATAATTGTTGAAGTTGGGTGATGAGTACATTGGGCTTCATTGTATTATTCTCTGAATATAGGTTTGAAATTTTCCATTCTACAAATTAAAATGGAGAATAAAAATTTATACATGCTCACATGGTCCTCAAAAAATAAATGATTATCATTTCAAAATCTGGAGAAAAACAAAATTTTTAAATCCTACATGTGCCCTGAAACAAGTCATCCATGACATTTATTTACCTCTTGAAAAAATGTTCCACAGTTGAAGTAAATAGTTGCTTTAGTCATTTTTTATGTATCAATTTGGTTATACCATAGTGTTCACTTATTCTACCAAACACGAATCTTAGGTATAGCTGTGAAAATGTTTTGTAGATATAATTAATATCTATAGTACATTGACTTAATAAAGAAGATTATAACAGATAATCTGGGAAAATACCTGATTTGATCAGTTGAAAGTCACTTAAGAACAGTAATGAAGTTTCCCTGGAAAGAAGAAATTCTGCCTGTATATTGCAGTCAGCTCATCCCAAGAGTTTCAACCTGCATTTCCTCATGACCTGCTACACAGATTTTAGAGCTTCCCAGCTGGTTCCCACATGAGTAAACCGATTCCATAATATCTATATGTGTACACACCTATACACAATATATAATATATATAATACAATATATGTATTGTATATGTATATATACACAATATATAATATATATATTGTGTATATGATGTATAATATATACACTGTGCATATGTATGTGTATATGTGTGTATATATAATATATATAGTCTATATGTATGTGTGTGTGTATACATATATATATATATATATATATACAATATGTATATTCACATAGCTGAGACTGTATCATCCATGAAGTTAGACTGTAAAGTCTCATACGGGCTATCATCAAGCACTTTTAAATCATGCAGCATTTCTTTGATGTTTCCTTAAATCTGCCATGCTTTGTATACATGTTTTTTAGTATACAAATGATTTCCACAGTTTAAGTGCATGATGAAATTTTATAATCATCAAGCTAGAAAATGAAAAGAAGAAGAAAGGAAGAAAGAAAAAAAAAGAAGAAAGGAAGAAGGAAAGAAAGATCTAGCAACAGAAATCTGAATTTTCAAACCATTTAACTTTTAAGATAAGTTTTTCTAATCTTTAATAGTGATTAGGTGATATATAGGTAATTAGAAAGTTACATACAGGGTTTATATTTATGCCATTGTGTTTTAATATTAACTATCTATCACCTTAATGCTTAATATCATGACTAAGCCAGGATGCATCTTGTTGGGACAGAAGGAGGAAAAAATGTCTGATGTTACCAACAAATGATGAAAATTTATATGACTTGAGCTCACTCTACCTCCATATTTGACTGATTATAAGAAATGAAATACCATCTTCACTTCAGCACTTTAATTCCTGAGGATAAAACTCATCATGGTTCACTCCTCACTGCCCAATGTCAAAGAAAAATTTCACACATTCATGAAGATCTCTTTTCAGCATTTGTAGGCATTAAATAAAATTTAAAAATAATAAAATATCTTTTTATCATATATGGTAATTGGTATCTCTAAAGACCTGTAGGCCAACATACTCTCTTCTATTATTAACTTGGCACCTGGTTGTGGTAGACTCAAGAAATAAAAGTCATTCGTTCTGTTGGCCATTGATTTTACTCTATCTATTCAATTTTTCATCATTTTCTCTTGGGACTTACTCTAAAATATGCTTCCAAACTCTGGACAAGACAAGGATAAGTCGCATTACCTTTTACACCTCATTAGCTTTAACAACTACATAGCTAGCACTTACACAAACACCGTCTTACCTGCTGTTCTGTTCCTCACTATATTGCCTTCCTGCTGTTTTTACAGGCGGCATTTAAGTAGTGCTATTCTGAGGTATATCATCATTACTACATCATTGTCACAGACTTATTGGCACAAATCTGGGAACAAAAGCCACCTTGAAAAAAATTACAATAAAAATACAAAGAGTTTATATACCACAAACTAGAAAAACCAAAAATAAAAACAACAAAAAAAGTATTAACATTTATGACTACCAGCATTTTCCAAAACTTTGAGAAGAAATTACTATTGCCTTGTTATCACTCGTATTACTTTACTGATAATAATTTCATGCAAAATTGAACACATTTGTTAACACAATAAAATTCTCTTTGTTTCTTTATAAAGGTAGACTGTGCCACCATCATAACTAAAATAGTTATGATGATGCTTTGCTCCACTTTCATATAATATTTGTAGGTAATTGTTTAAATTTCTGCCACTGCTTAGTGGTAACCTATAACAGTTATCTCTTGTTGAAAAAAAATTTACAGTGCCTGTTTTTAGGGTCAGAGTCAAGAAGTGTGAAACCAGACGTTTAATTTGTAAGTAGATAAAAACAGATGCAAGGTAAAATGGAGGTCAACTCTAGAAGAAGAAGAGCAACAACAACAACAAACAACAAAATAAATACAGTAAAAGAAAATACTCAGATTTTGGCCAACATGGCTGACTAGAAGCAACTAGCATGCACCACTCGCAGGGAGAGAAATGGAAGGGGTGAGTAAATACAACACCTTCAACTGAAACATCCAAATGCATGCATTGGGACTCATCCAGGAAACAACTCAATCCGCAGAGAAAGTAATAAAACAAGGCGGGATGACAGCCCACTTGGGAGTGACACAGCGCCAGAGGAGCCTGGGAAAGCAATGAGTGAGTGAACAACCCCAGAGATTCACGCTTCTCCCAAGGATCTCTATGACTCTTGGGTCAGGAGATCCCATTATGAACTCACTCCACCGGGGCCTTGAGTCTGACATGCATAGCTATCTGGAGTCTCCACAGAGCAGCCACTCAGGCACATGTGGAGCCCAGGGAGCCTTATTACCCAAGCTTCCTGGTAAAAGTGAAGCTTTGCAGGAGTTGCAGACTCCTGCAAAGTGGGAGGTTGGACCCCCGTACATACCCCTAGGAAAAGGGCTTAATCCAGAAAGCTGAGCAACAATGATCTTTAGCTCTCACTTCTGAAACCCATTGCAGGATAAGACCCACTGCCTTGAGAATCTAGCCAGCCACCAGTAACCGTGTTGCACCTCCCTCAGATGGAGCTCTCAGAGAGAGGGGTAGACCGCCATCTTTGTTGTTGCATTTGTTGCACAGACTTACCTGTTTTTGCCTTTGGGCTCCAGGAAGTCTGAGGAACTAGAGACTGGAGTGGTCCCCCTTCATAACTCTATGAAGAAGTGGCCAGAATGCTTATTTAAATGGATCACAGAGCTAATTTCTCTTAACTGTGTGGAATCTCTAGACCAGGGTCTACAGTGATCCCTGGTGGTGGTTTTCAGAGGAAAATCACTGGCAGCAGTTCAAACTTCTCTGAGACAGAGCTCCCAGAGGGAGCTTTAGCCATTCCTGCCTTTGGGCTTTGGAAAGTCTGAGGCAGCTAGGGGATAGAACGAACTCCCAGCACAGTATAGCTCCTCTACAAAAAAAGCAGCCAGGGCTGGGCATGGTGGTTTATGACTATAATCCCAGCCCTTTGAGAGGCAGAGGCAGGTGGGTCATGGAGTCAGGAGCCGAGAAGCAAGTCCAGACCCCCACCACAAAGAAACTGTGTGTTCGTCCATTTTCACACTGCTGAAAGGACATACCTGAGACTGGGTAATTTAAAAAGGAAAAAAGGTTTAATGAACTCACAGTTCTACATGGCTGGTGAGGCCTCACAATTATGGCAGAAGGCAAAAGGCACATCTTACATGGCAGCTGGCACAGAGACAATGAGAATCAAGAGAAAGGGAAATCCCTTATGAAACCATCAGACCTCCTGAGACTTACTCACTACCATGAGAAAAGTATGGGGGAAACCACCCCATGATTAAATTCCTTCCCACAACACATGGGAATCATGGGAGATAAAAGCCAAGATGAGATTTGAGTGAGGATAGAGCAAAAGCATAGCAATCTGCCCCGGCCCTTCCCAAATCTCATGTCCTTACATTTAAAAATCAATCATGCTTTCTCAACAGTCCATCGAAGTCTTAACTCATTTTAGCATTAATTCAAAAGTCCACAGTCACAAGTCTGAACTGAGACAAGGCAAGTCTCTTCTGCCTATGAGCCTGTAAAATCCAAAGCAAGTTAGCTACTTTCTAGATACAATAGGAGTACAGGTATTGAGGGTATTGAGTAAATACAGCGATTCCAAATGAGACAAATTAGCCAATAAATAGAGCTAAAGGCTGCATGCAAGTCCAAAATTAATGGGGCAGTCAAATCTTAAAACTCCAAACTGATCTCCTTTGACTCCTTGTCTCTTATCCAGGTCATGCTGATGCAAGAAGTGAATTCTCATGATCTTGGGCAGCTATGCCTCTGTGATTTTGCAGGGTTACAGCCTCCCTGGTGGCTGTTTTCACAGGCTGGTATTGAGTGTCTGTGGTTTTTCCAGGTGCATGGTGCAAACTATCAGTGAATCTATCATTCTGGGTTTTGGAGGACAGCGGCCCTCTTCTCACAGCTCTAATAGGCAATGCCCCAGTGGGAATTCTGTGTGGGGGATTCAACCCTACATTCCCCTTCGACACTGCCCTAGCAGAGGTTTTAGCATGGCTGGAGTGGCTGGCACACAGGGCACCAAGTTCCCAGGATGCATGCTGCACACAGTGGTGGTGGGAGGTGGAACATGGGGGACCTGGCCCAGCCCATTTTCTCCTAGGTCTCTGGGCCTGGATGGGAGGGGCTGCCACAAAGGTCATTGTTCTACCTTGGAGACATTTTCCCCATTGTCTTGGTGATTAACATTTGGATCCTGGTTACTCATGCAAATTTCTGCAGCAGGCTTGAATTTCTTCTCAGAAAATGAGTTTTTCTTTATTCCATCACAGGCTGCACATTTTTTGAACTTTTATGCTCGGTTTTCATTTTAAAATTGAATGCTCCTAACAGCACCCAAATCACCTCTTGAATGTTTTGTGGTTCAGAAACTTCTTACACCAGATAGCCTAAATCATCTCCTTCAAGTTCAAAGTTCCATATATCTCTAGGGCAGGCCAAAATGCTGTCAGTCTCTTTGCTAAAACATGGCAAGATTTACCTTTACATCAGTTACCAACAACTTCCTCATCTCTATCTGAGACCACCTCTGCCTGGATTGCGTTGTCTATTGTACGGTCTTTTAGGCTGACTGATGGTGCTGTGGATGCCTTGTTAACGTCTGTAACCTGCATGGATACTCCAGATGAGTTCCTGGAAAATCTAAAGTAACTGGAGAATGGAAGAAAGTATCAACCTCTGCAGCTCCTACTTAACTTTGAGACATTCTCCATCTTTTCTTATTCCCATCCTAATTGATAAGGCCATTGGACTTTGTAAGGGACCTTACTCCACACCCTATGACCCCCTCCCAGCTTGCAAAAAAATGCCCCAAACTATAACTTTCCACTGCCCACCCCAAACCTATAAAACCAACTTCTATCCCATTGCCCTTCACTGACTCCATTTTCTGCCTCAGCCTGCTTGCAGCCGGGTGAATAAACAGCCATGTTGCTCAAACAAAGCCTGTTTGAGGCGTCTCTTCATTTAGTGTCTGCATGTTTTGACAATTGATGCCAGAAACCTGGGATTGGGGAACTCCTACAGGAGATCAAACCCCCGTCCCTGTTCTCCTTGTGCTCCGTCCGTGAAGAGGCCTACCTATGACCCAGGTTCATTTGAACAGCCGGGGCATCCACTCACCATTGCTGGGAAAAGCAGCAAAGGAGAAAGGACTTACAGAGTACCTACATAAATTTATGAGTAACAGATAAACAAAGAACAACAAACTGCGGAAGGCAGCAGGAGGCCTTTGAGGAGGAAGGCCTCTCCATGCCTCATGTTCTGGTGCAGGGTGACCTCGGCTCTGTTACCATAAACATTGTGCTCCAGGACTTAAAACCCCTTTGTAGCACTAGACATAGCCAGACTTGTAGGCTCCTTGAAAGGTCTGTGTTCCACCAGCTATGCATAGATAATAAGCTAAAGATAACCACAAGTTCTTGTTTTGTGAAACTCCCAAACTGCCACTGTTATCAGTTCTTAGGATGACAAACCAATTCCCGCTCAGTGATTCACTCCACCATCACGCCACCCCTACCCTATAGATCAAAGTCATTGTAATCAATAAATAGTGTGGATGATCAGAGTTTGGGGTTTTCACTGTCTCCTTCAGTAGTAGTGATGGCCCCCTTGTCCCACTTTCTCTCTTAATCTGTATTTTTCTCATTCCTTTGTCACCACCGAACTTGAGGTACCCACAGGTGATGTAGGACTGGTTCCCTACAACCATCCTCAGATGAAGTAAGTGGTTTGCTTCTACTCTCTTCTTTAGCCCTTCTCACTACCTGTCAACCTCTTTCTCCTATCAGTTTCATTTTCCTCTCTTTTTCAATGGAGACAAGAAAGACAGGACTTTTCCTGAGGTTGATAACCGGACAAAATCCTACATAGGTCATGGAACTGGGAAGACAGTCTTCAATCAATGACTGATCATTACGCAGTCGTCTGCTCTGGTCACTCACACTCATAGGTGATATATCAATGTGGGGGACGCCCCCTTTGACTGAGTCACCCCAGGTTCAGACCAAGGTTTAGTCTGGGACATCTGCTAAGCTGCCTGGTCATGCACTCACTTTCTTTGTCTCCACCGCTCTTCTTAAACATGGGCAATCTCCCGCCCTCCATTTTACCTTCTGTCCCTTAGCCTGTGTTCTGAAAAATCTCAAACCTTTCCAGCTGCCATCTGAGCTAAAACCTAAGCATCTTATTTTCTCCTGAAATATCACTTGACCACAGTATAAATTAGACTATGGCTTTAAATGGCCAGAAAACAGTACCTTTGATTTTTCTATCCTGTAGGATCTAGACAACTTTTGCAGTAAAATGGGCAAATGGTCTAAAATTCCCTACGTCCAGGAATTTTTTTACACACTAATCCCTCCCTAATCTCTGCTCTTTCTCTCCTTTCTGTCTGCCTCTCCTGCCTCTGCCAGCAACCCAGAATCCTCCTTGTTCATCAGCCCTTCTGACCTTTCTCCTCCCCACCTGTCCAAACCAGGCCCTAATCCAGGACTTAACCACCACCCCTCCAGAGCCTTCCTCGTCTTCCTCTGCCCACAACCCACCTCCTTATGCTCCTCCTGTCACCTCCCCACCTCATACCTGGTCCGACTTACAGTTTAGTCCCGCGGCTACCTCCTCCACCCCTCCTCCAATTCCCTCTTCAAGAGGTGGCTGGAGTCAAAGGCATAGTTAGGGTGCATATTTTTTTTCTCTTTATCAGACCTTCCTGAAATTGGCCAATGGTTAGGCATCTTTTCATCAGATTCTCCAATACTTAACTCAGTTCTATAGTCTCACCTGAAGTGACTTAAATGTCATCCTCATTTCTACTCTAACCACTGAAGAACACTTAATATGCATTTCATTACCCCATCTGTCCCCAATATTAGGAAAAAACTTCAAAAATTAATATCTGGCCCTCAATCCCCAAAATAGGAATGAATCAACCTCACTTTAAAGGTATTTAATAACCAGGAAGAAGCTGCCAAGCAGCAGCATATTTCAGAAATATGGATGCTTGTCTCTGCCATAAGACAAACCCCAGCCACACCACCGGCTCACAAAGACTTCAAAGCACCCAGACTGCAGCATCCAGCCTCCCCTCCTGGACCTCACTTCAAGTGTCAGAAACCTGGCCACTGGGCCAAGGAATGCCTGCAGTTTAGGATTTCTCCTAAGCCCTACCCCATATGTGCAGGTCCCCCATGGAAAGTTGGACTGTCCAACTCACATCGCTGCTCCCAGAGCTGCTGGAGCTCCAACCTGCAGCTCTCAGATCAAATCCTTCCCAGATCTCCTTGGCTTGGCAGCTGAAGACTGATGCTGCCCAAACATCTCCAAGGCCCCCTGGACCATCATGGATGCCGAACTTCAGGACACTTTTGTGATGGAGGCTATGTCCATCCCCTTCTTAATCAACATAGAGGCCACGCACTCCACACTGCCTTCTTTTCAAGGACTTGTCCTTTGCCCCCATAACTGTTGAGGGAATTGACGGCAAGGCCTCCAGTCCTCTCACAACTCCCCAGGTCTGGTGTCAATTAGGCCAGCACTCCTTGCCACATTCTTTCCTAATCATCCCTACTTGTTCAGTTCCCCTGTTAGGCCGAGGTATCCTAGCAAAATTGTCTGCCTCCTTAACTGTTCCTGGGGTACAGTCACACCTCATTGCCACCCTCCTCCCCAAACCCATACCTCCTTCAATAGCTCCCCTTATGTCCCCCACCTTAATGCTAGGGTGCAGGACACCCCCTCTCCAACCCTTGCTACGCGTCACTCACCCCTCATCATCCCCTTAAAACCTAACCATCCTGACCCTGCCCATCTCCAGTACCACAACAGGCTTTAAAAGGCTTAAAGCCTGTTATCACCTGTCTATTGCAACATGGCCTTTTAATTCACTCTCCTGCTTCTTAGCATCTATACTCAAAGGGGTATCATGTCTCCCCTTCCACAGACCAAATTACTTCCCCTATCCTAGCTGTCCAAAAACCAGACAAATTCTACAGAGTATGCTGTACAGCTCTCCCATCAACTTCAGCTCAGGTAAGCAGTCTCCCCCAAACCTTTTCCTTTAGAAAATAGGAGATAAGTCTTTCCCCATCTCTCTCTCATTTCTTTCAACTCCCAAGGAGACAAGTCTCTCCCTCTTTCTCTCTCTTTTCCTTTAAATTTTTCTCCTTCTAGTAGAGATGAAGAGACACTCTATCCATGTGGAGCCAGAGGAGACAAGTCTTTCCCTCTTGCTCAAAAACTCCGACATCGGTCACGGACTCAGGAAGACAAAATTCTTCCCTTGGTGTCTTGTCAATCGCAGGGACACCTGATTAATCACTCACCCACATTACAGCCTAGGAATCAGTCAGGGACGCCTACTGAAAACCCTGGTGGCTGGTTGCTCCTTCTCCTGGTCTCTACTCTGCTCCTTTTCTTAAAACTTATCACCTTCACTATGGGCGATATTTCACTCTCTATTCCCCTGTTTTACATCTTCACCTCTAGCCTACATCCTAAAAACCTAAAATCTCTTCAACTGTCATCCAATCTAAAAACCTACACGTCTCTGTAACACAGCTGGCCTCAATCCAAATGGCCAGAAAACTGCACTTTCAATTTTTCTTATGTAAACCAGTCCGCCATTGCATATGATGCCATTAATAAATTAAACCTGCCTGGACTGGCTGGACACTCTAACTGGAAGTCATGGCTTCTTCCAAATCCCTAGGCCTCTTGAAACAGGATAGGTGGCAAAATAGACTTCTTTAACACTGAACTGGGAAGGAAGGTGTGATTTACTTGGCTGGGATCAAGGCAGTATAGCTGCCTAACAGCCAAACTCGAGCTCACAGAGAAATTCCCACCCTTTAAAGGCTTACAACTCTAGAAATTACATGTGAAAAGGTCCTGGGCTTACAATTCTAGAATTTACATGTAAAAGGGACTTGGACCATGGAGTAGGTGTGGGGTGTAGTGACTTAGGTGGGGGTTTGATCTTGTTTAAGTAAAAACAATGCCTTCCAGAAAGTTTCCTCTACATCATGCCTGCCTTCTATAGGAGGGGGATTAAGGTGGCACTAGGTCTGCCAGCCTTAACGTCTCCTATTTAAATGCAGCATGGAGGTTAAGGTGGAGACGGTCTTAGATGCTTAAGGGTGATTAAGAGTCTCTTGCCTCACTCTGAAAGTATTTTTCTCCTTCTCTTATTTGGACCCTGTGTTTTCCAATTAATCTCTCAATTCCTACAAAATTGTATGCAAGCGATAATCAATCAATCAATACGACAAATGCTACAAATACTGTCTCTAACAACCCCACAATATCACCCCTTGCCCCAAAATCTGCCAGCAGTCTAAATTCTTTCCCATTTTTAGGTTTCTGCACCACCCCCAATCCCGCTAGAAGAAGACCTGAGAAACATCACTTATCACCCCTGTATGCCACCCTTCCTGATATTCCACTGCCCTCCACTCTTCGTTTCTTTTTCCTTTACAATACTAATATAATAGGAGAGAAATGTAAGGTCTTTTAGGCTGACAGATGGTGCCATGGATGCCATGTTAACCTCTGTGGCCTGCACACACACCAGATGAATTCCTGGAAAATCTAAAGTAACTGGAGAACAGAAGAAATTATCAACCCCTGCAGCACCTACTTAACTTTGAGGCATTCTCTATTGTTCCTTATTCCTGCCCTAATTGATAAAGCCATTGGACTTTGTAACCAAACTTGGTCAGCCTCATAGGACTCCACACCCCATGAACCCCTCCCAGCTTGCAAAGCTATGACACCCCTCCCAGCTTGCAAAAATCCACCCTAACCTGTAACTTTCCACTGCCCACCCCAAACCTATAAAACCAACTCCTATCCCACCATCCTTGGCTGACACCTTTTTACACCTCAGTCCACCTGCACCCAGGTAAACAGCCATGTTGCTCACACATAGCCTGTTTGGGGGAGTCTCTTCATTCAGCGTGTGCATTTTAACGTCTATATCATTATCGACATTTTGATCACAGCCATTCCACAAGTCTCCAGGAAGTTCCAAAGTTTCCCACAATTTCCTGTCCTCTTCTGAGCCTTCCAAACTGTTCCAATCATTGCCTGTTACTGCTTTCACAGTTTTGGTTATCTTTACAGCAATGTCCCACTCTCCCAGTACCAATTTATTGTATTAGTCCATTTTCACACTGCTGATGAAGACATACCTGAGATTTGACAATTTATAAAAGAAAAGAGGTTTAATGGACTCATGGTTCCACCTGGCTGAGGAGGCCTCACAATCATGGCAGAGGGTGAAAGGCAGGTCTTACATGACAGCAGTCAGAGAGAATGAGAATCGAGTGAAAAGGGAAATGCCTTATAAAATCATCAGATCTCATGAGGTGTATTCACTACCATGAGAACAGTATGAGGATAACCACCCCCATGATTCAATTATTTCCCACTGGATTTCTCCCTCAACACATGGGAATTATGGGAACTATAATTTAGGATGAGATTTGGAGGGGATACAGCCAAACCATATCAAAATACTTAATGGAAAAGTGGCCAGACTATTCTTCACACAGCTTCCGGTCCTCACGTCTCACTGGGCAGGGCTGTGTGACCTGAGACTCCAGCACAACCACCCTCACACTGCCTGATCACTCCGATCAGAGGCAGCCCAACGTTTCTCCAAGGGTAAAATTCAAGAGTCAACACACAACCCTTCCACCACTGCAATTGCAGTGGTACCACCCTAAAAACCTTCCATCTGGGAAAGGAAGAAGGAGCCTAGTCACTATGCTGCTACCTCCAGCACACCATAGCCACCATACAAGGAGGAATCCAGCCCCTCTTCCCGGGGAACCCGCAATTGCCCACTTTTCACCAGGCAGGGACCCTGGCTCATGACTGTGGAACAGTTACCCTATCCGTGGCTGAGTTTACCCACTGGTAGTGATGCAGAGTTTCTCTGAGGAGAAGCCCCTGGAGGTACACACCAGTCCCTCTTCCTCTGTCAGAGCAGCATTTCTATCCTTGCTGTCTTCTGGGGAAGAAATAAAAATAATGAGGGGTACATTTGAGCTTACAGCTTGCCACAATCACCACAGGGAGAGGAGACCATTCTCTCCTTCTGGTAAGCCCTCCACTTCCTGATCCCCAACAAGTGAAGCCTCAGGTTCATTTCACCAGTGCAGTCACCCCATGCCACTGGCTGAATACTGCCAGTAAGAGTGGCTCCATATTTCTCAGAGGTAGAGCCCCAGAGGCAACTGAAAACCCCCTGCCACTGTCTCTGCCATGTTACCCCTGCTACCCTCAGACTAACAAAGGAACAAATACCCTAAATCCCTTATCCACACCTCCAAAAAGCTGTAGTCAACCCAAAGAGAGGACTCTAGTCTGTCTCCCATGGGTCCTATCCCCACACTCTCTGCTCACTGCCAGGCATAAAACCCCTGGATTGAACCTACAGTACTGATTTCCTCATCCTGGGCTGGTCACACTGAGCAATTGTTGACCTGCATCTCTCTGGGGTGAGGTCTCAAGGAGATAAGTAAAAGACCTGAGGATACAACCACTGCTTAGGTCCCTTCCTCAGCCGTCTCCAAGTTGGGGAAGAAATATAAGCCCTGAGATCATCTCAGAGCTTCAGTGAGCAGTCTGGGAGTGCCAAGCTACAATCTTCAGCCGAACACTCAAATGGGAGGGGAGAACACAAATTCAGAGCATTGAAAGAGGGAGCAAGACTACAACTATGAAGAAATATAGGGTAGACAAATGACTGACCACCAGCCTACAAACTAACCACTATATCTAAGCACCACCTACTGGATCACACCCCAAATCTTCAATACCAACAATACCTGACTAACATCTGCCCCTGTGAAATCATAGACAGGAAGTCAACTACAAATAAAGACCAACCCTGTATAAAGCCTCAGCCCTGTGATTACAACCAGAAAAGAAGTCTACTGACTGCAATTAGTCTACACTGCAGTTAAAGGATCACCCACACACGGAGATGAGAAAGAACTAATACAAGAATTCCAGAGTGTCTTATGTACTGCAAGCAATCACAGTATTTCTTCAGCAAAGATTCTTAACCATGCTGAGTTGACTGAAATGACAGAAATAGAATTCTAACTATGGATAAGATTCCTCAGGGACCTAGAAATAAAAATACCATTTGACCCAGCAATCCCATTACTGGGTATATACCCAAAGAATTATAAATTGTTCTAGTATAAAGACACATGCACATGTATGTTCATTGCTGCACTGTTTACAATAGCAAACACCTGGAACCAACCCAAATGTCCATCAATGATAGACTGGATAAAGAAAATGTGGCACATATACACCATGGAATACCATGCAGCCATAAAAAATGAGTTCCTGTCCTTCAGAGGGACATGGATGACTCTGGAAACCATCATTCTCAGCAAACTGACACAAGAACAGAAAACCAAACACCACATGTTATCACTCATAGGCTGGCGTTGAACAATTAGAACACATGGACACAGGGAGGGGAGCATCACACACTGCGGTCAGTTGTGGGGGGGTGTAGGGGAGGGACAGCAGGGGGTGAGGAGGGTGGGGAGGGATAACGAGGGGAGAAATACCACATATAAGTGATGGGGGGGATGAAGGCAGCAAGCCACCTTGCCATGTATGTACCTATGCAACAATGCTGCATGATCTGCACATGTACCCCAGGACCTAAAGTACAATAAAAAAAAGCAAAGCAAAGCCCAGGACCATATGGATTGACAGCCGAATTCTACCAGATACATAAAGACAAGCTGGTTCCATTCTTACTGAAATTATCCCAAAAAGTTGAGGAGCAGTGACTCCCCCTCAACTAATTCTATGATGCCAACATCATCCCAATACCAAAACCTGGCAATTTAAATCAATCAACTTAGCTTCCCCAGTAGATGAAACACTTTGGTACTGTTTGCTCTTATTAGAAATTTAGATTGTATCACTTACAGTCTAAATGATTCATCAGTTTTGCTTTTGTATCACAGGGTAAATATAACACTACTCACCTGCTCTAATCAGAGAAAAATACTGTTTGATCCTTTATTTTAAATTCTTTCTTGACAATTTTTTAAAAGATGATTAAAATTTGCACAAAACTTGTCATTACTAAATTGGTCTACGTAAAAATTACTGTGGCAAGATAGAAAAATAATTGAGATTAAATAGGCATATTAAAAATTGCAGATCCTCTATTTTCATTTTTTTCCAGGCAAGTCTGGCTGAAGTTAAACTCTAATTTGGAGGGAAAAAAAAGAAGCAAATGCTGTCACTGCTAGTTAATGAATGTCATTTCATTCTATTGAAAATTATTTTATATGTAGCTAGAAATGTGCCTTTTGTCTTTGAGTGTGAGAAAAACAATAACCCCCCAAATATTTCTGCTGGTATTCTGCCACTTAAGATAAGACTCTATCAAATCTCCATAGTCACTGTCAAACTTTCTTCTCTCCTGCCCCCATTATCTCCAAAAATCCAGTGCATTTCTTTTTCCTTGCTGGAAGGAAAGAACATGCCATTTTCAGCATCTGAGTTGGTACTTCAGAGAACAATCAATTATTGATTGTGTGAGATTTTATAAATAAAGCCAAAAGTAGGCAGGTGATTAATCATTCATTTCTGGTTCACCTTGAGAGAACAGTACAATGATAATAAAAGCAAACCATTGTCTGTGTTTCCTGTTCATTCTGCGCATGTTCAGCAAATGCATGCTCTCTACAGTTCATTTGGATTCTTGCACTGTTAGCTGAGCCATTTAGGGTGGAAAATCACCCAGAAAGAGAAAAATAATTTCTTGAGAATACCTACTATGTGTCAGAAACTGTGTAACTACTTGGATTGCCATATCTTTTTCCTCTTATTTAAAATGAAGCTTATATGACCAGCTTCCAATCTTGATTACATGACCTCCTATTTCACCCTGGGCAAGTTGCTAAACCTTTTTTTGATTCAGTTGCCTCCTGTCCTCCTGTCCTCCTGTCCAAAACTATTTTATTATGAAACCATTTTATAAGATTGTTATAATAAAACACACACACAGGCATGCATACACACACACACACACACACACACACATACTTTACCAGTTAAGGTTCTACCAGAGAAGCAGAAACAAGAAGGGATGATATTTACATACATATTTATAGTAAGAAATATTACATTTGCACCAACATAATTAATTGTGCCTTACACAATTTAAGAAGCTAAGTAAGCAATCGCTGGATGACTGTCTTCTCCAAGTCTGATGCTGGAGTTCTGAGTCCACAAGGCAGGCACTCACGAAAGGAAGACAGATGTGAAGTGGGTCAGATCAAGGAACATACATAATCTAAAACTCCACGGAAGCCGGTATCTGCTTTTGTTGTCCCTGACCTTGGCAGTAAGGGCAGACTTCAGGAACTGGGCCTTTGGCAAAGAACTAAACACGCACTTTTGGTTCAGGATGCAAGAAGCTGATGGGTGAGTTTGAGAAGGGAGCGCAATTGCTGCTTCACACCAATAAGGTGAATTGGCTGATGGTGAATAATGTGTATGTGTGCTGCAAGATAGTTGCTGCTAACCTTTAGCTTTCCAAATATACCAAGAATTGTCCTTGGGGGTCTTTCCTAAAGAAAAACAGATACTAAAGTGAATGCTGGAAAATACAGTTCATCCTATGTTGACATTATGACAGCATCAAACACAGATACATAAATATCACATGTACAAATGTACTGGAGTCTCTTTGACTAGGTAAGTTTTTTTGTTGCATTATTTTGTTTCAATTTTTAAATTTCCACTCATGAAACTAATAAAATTCTGATTCAGGACACATGAGTTTCAGGACAGATTTTACAGGGAAGGGATGATAAAGAAGACTACTTATAAAATTTAAAGAGTGAAGTAGTCAGACTTAGAACAAGTGCAAATTGACATAAAATTACAATTTATAATAGATTTATTATTTTTCAAACTTCAAATTTACCAAAATTCTTGAAAAGTTGAAATTTCTAATCTTTGAAAAACTGGTGGCAGGTTCTGTCTCCCTGTTAAGATAAATGGTGCCCACTAAATCTCTGCTCTCTTATATAAAAAGTCCAGGAATGTAGCTCCAAATTCTCTGAGTACTTATTTTTTCTATCAGCTTCCAGGAGGATAGATTTTATTTTTAGATAAGGATTCATTTTGCACATGGATTCCACATAGAGCCATTTTATTTTTTCTGAGTGGAAGGTTTCTTTGATGTTCTGGGCAGAGTAAATTTATCATTTACTGCTCAATTAAGTTTACATTCAGATAAACAACTATGAATTCGGTACTCTGACAATATGTTGAACCACTTAACTTTTCATGACTGTTTTATTTTTGAGGTAAGAGTATTTGCTTTTGTTTTTTTTTTCCAGCTTTATTAAGCTATAATTAACAAATAAAATTATATATGTTTTAAGTGTACAATGTGATGATTTGTTATGTAAGTACATTGTAAAGTGATTACCAGGATCAAATTAATTAACATATCAATCACATGAAATAGTTCTCTGTTTTGTGAGAATGCTTAGGATCATTTTTAGCAAATGTCATGTGTACAATACAATATTACTAACTACCATCTTCTTGTGGTATATTAGATTCTCAGAACCTATTCATTTTAAAATGAAATGTTTCCACAATTTGACCAACATCTCCTCACTTCCTCCATCCACAAGTACCTGTCAATCACTATTCTTTTCTCTGTTTCTATAAGTTGGCCTTTTTAAAAAAAGATTAATAGTAAATGACACCATACAGTATTTGTCTTTCTCTGTCTAGCTTTTTCACTTAGCGTAAATCCTCCAAGTTAGCCATGTTGTCACAAATGGCAGGGTTTTCTTTTTCTGTAAGGATAAAAAATATTTTATTGTGTTTGTGTATAAATATCTATATAAATCTATACCACATTTTATTCATTCATCTAACAACAGACACTTAAGTAGTTTGCATATGTCGACTATTGTGAAGAGTGCTACAATAAACATGGCTTTTCAGGTATCTCTTTGAGATACTTGTTTCTTCTCCTTTGGACATACACCCAGAGATTACATGTCTAGATCATATGGTAGATCTATTTTTCATCTCATAAAGAACCTCCATACAGATTTCCATAGTGGCTGCACCAATTTAAATTCCCACCAACAGTGTACAACTATTCCCTTTTTTCAATATTCTCACCAACATTTGTTATAGCTTGTCTTTTTTATAATAGCTATCCTAATATGTATGTTCTTAATAGTAATCAGTGAATAATTAGTTAAGCTGTTTTAGTTTACTCTTACTTGTTGCCCATTGTGCTTTGGGTTTTCATGGACTTGAAACTTCACAGTAATAAGTCCTGAAGGGTTAGAGCAAAAAGTTTCAAAATAATCTATACAAAATTAACTAAGATAATATTTTAAAAGATGTTTTCAGGTCCTTTAGATTGGAATTATGATTTAAAATAAGATCTGCTTTTGAGACCATGATGTATTTTTAACAAGACAGAATTAATTTGCCAGTACCCTTGCCATCTACTTGCTTAGTGCATCTTGAGTTCCAGAAAAAAATGATGGTAGACCATGCTTGATTTCTGGGAAGTTATTAACAATAACAAATCAGATGATGTTTGTTTCTGAATAATATTTGCTTCTAGCAATTTACAGTAAATAAAATTCTTACAATGATCAGAGCTCTTGAACTCTGTGTAAGAAATAAAATATCACCGTAGATCGTATAGGGTTCATTTTGGTTAAAACTGGAAGTTACTCAAGGGCTTTAGTTGTTTTTTACTTCTTGACTGTACAACTTTTTATGTAATCTTTCTGTAACCTTCTAAACTTTTCCTTAAGGTTATTTTCTTAACTGTGAAATTTAGGTATATTCAGTATTTATCATATTTAATTGTTATCTTTTTAAATTCAGGAAAACCATGGTACTCAAATGAAAAGTAAATCCACCTGAAAAAATATATATTCTAGTTTATAGTGTATCTAGGGGAAAAGCACAAAAGTAAATATCCATCATATTGTACCATTGCTTAAAATCCCACTAGATGTGCTGTTTAAAGAACTGGTGTTTTTAATAGCATATTAAGACTCAGAGACTAGAAAAGACAGTTCTCATTACATGAAAACCGATGAATGCAGATAATTTCTGCAAATTGATAGCTTCATTCTTAAATAATTTAAATTATGTCCTTGCTTATAGAGGTTTCTATATTGGAGGAATTCAGACATTTAGACTGGAAAGTCAGGGTTTAGAGGTTTTATTGTCTATGAAATTAAAGCAACTTTGAAAAAAAGTTGTAAACAGCTGAATTTCACTGTTTTAATTTTCCTGTATCATTCTATTATATATATAATATTATTCATACATATATATCCAATATTTTTGAATGCTCATGATTGGAGACAATTTACGTTGTATGAGCATCACTTATTTAACCTCATGGCAGCCCAACACTTATATAAAGAAGTAGTTTCAGTCATAGCCAGAGTATGAATAAAAAATAATAAAATAAAATAAAATTGTTAAATGCCAATAAGGTTTCAAAATTTTAAAAGTGTGTATTTTCATTCTAACTGCTTACCATGAAGGGTTATCACTTACGTCTTTACTTTTTCTCTTTAATATTCTTCTGTTGGAACTCTAGTGCACAAAGTCAAGTGAAGGTAACTTCTCAAATCATGACATATTATGAACACTGGTCTGAACAAAACCACGCCCTTATTAAATTTACTTACAGCTTTTTATCTCTATTCTCGTTTCCAATTTCTCTTCAATTTCATTAGGCCATGATTCTAATATATTTAACATCTCTCTTTTAATTTTTATGGATTCTTGTAAATAGTATCTTATGTCCTGCTCATATGTGTTTATTCTAGTAAAAGTTATCATAGCACAGCTCTCCTTTTTCATCCTTTTATTCCCACTTAGTATGCTAAAAATTTATTTACCTATGTTGCTATGGAAAAATGTAATCCATTGCTCTTCTAATTATTCATACTACTCCATAATACATATACACTTTCCTTTCGGTGGACACTGAGTTTTTTTTCTAATACCTCAATACTACAATAACAATAATTCTGCACTGAATATTGCTGAGTATATGCCCATAGGGAAAATATACTCAGCAATATTTTATGAATAGGTAGCAGGAATAAGATCTAGTATTCATTAGTATAATAGGGTAACTATAGTTAACAAAAATTTATTGCATATTTCAAAATCATGGAAAGGTCAAATTAGAATGTTCCTAACATATAGAAATTATAAATGTTTGAGGTGATACATATTCCAGTAGTCCTCATTTGATTACATTGTATGCTGTATCAAAATATTACACATACCCCATATATATTTATAACCATTACATATCCAAGATAAATAAAGTATATTTTTTAAAAAGTAATATAGGGCTCTGCATGGGACAAACCCTGTACTTCCACCTGCAGTCCATGCCAATTCCATTATTACTACTTCTGTCCAATGAATAACACCCTCTAGCTTTTTAATTTTCACTAGTCTAAAAAATATAAGTGATTTGTCATTTTTTTGTTTGTATTTGCATTTTTGTGATCATTAAAATTGTAAGCACTCATTAATATTCTTATAAACATTTTGGATTTCTTTAGTAAACAGATTATAATCTGTCACCAAGTATTATCTCGTGTTTGCTGTTTTATACATATGTGCCTATATTTCTCCTTTATCTTTTTCACATCTTATATTTGTTTCATATTGCTAATATCATCTTTTTTCTCTTTAAATATACTTACCAAGATTACTTTAAATTACTTGTTTTCTGCTTCATTAATTCTCTCCAGGTGATCTTTGTTGTTCAGTTTCTGTTTGTCTTTGAGGTGCTTCATTTTTCAGTGATTTGTATCTTAGTACGTGAGCTTATCTTTTCCGAGGGATATCAACTTTTTTTTCTTTTTGATAATGTGTACTAGGAAGAGCTAATGATTCAACTTTGCTCACTTTGTGTAAAAATGTTTAATTGACAGGTAGATAGAGGCAGCAAACCACCTTGCCATGTATGTATCTATGCAACAATTCTGCATGATATGTACATGAACCCGAGAACCAAAAGTACATTAATAAAAATAGAAGCAGGGCCTGTCGAAGGACACCTCCTGGGTGGAATTATGTAACTCCGAAAAAAAATTGTTTAATTTAAATATGTGTTATTAAGGAAAACTAAATTTTAATATATTCTGGGTATTTGTATTTTGCTTGATAATTCTAATTTTCTGAACTAGTAGATGCCTTCTTAATATTAAGAATCGAATAGCTGTCCTAGGCCTTATGCTAAAGATTTAACTTACACTATTAACTAGAACTGTATTTTACAGTAAGAACAAATAACTAACTGATATAGATAAGCAAGGTATTGTGTATGGAGACTGTCAAAGCCCTAATCTGTGTTTTTATTGGTGATAGAAGGGTGCTCCTTTGCTGTCTTGATTCCATAAGTTTCCTTTACAAGTCTGAGTGGCTATGTGATTCTGGATTGGTTAAGGTGACATCAAGTGACATATATTAGATAATATTGCCAGGAAAGTTTACATAATGCGTAAACTCATCTGACATCCCATTTGGTCCTTTATCCTTTACCTTACTTTATGATTTCTTTATGGAATATTCAAAATGGTTCTCATTAATAGGATTGCAAAGGCTATTTTATAAGCTTGTGGGTGAAAGCTGAAAGCTAAATTGGTGACAGACGATAAAACGAATACTGTCCTTTTTGACATGGTTGCAGTTTGTGCATGCCCCAAAAGGCCTACCTCCAGAACTTTTGTGTTAAATAACTTTCTTCTTTATTTATTATCTTATTTATTATTTCCCCATTTCAAAGTCCATAACCTTTATCACATGTATAATGACGCTTTTGTCACGTAGGATAATATATTCACAAGATGTGGGGATTACTATAAAGACATATTTGGGGGACCATTATTTTGTCCACAAAAATAAACAATATATATATAAAATCTTTTTTCTCCTTAAATATGCTTACCATGCTTACTTTAAATTACTTGTTTATTGCTTGATTAATTCTCTCCAGGTGATCTTTGTTGTCTAGTTTCTATTTTTCTTTGAAATGTAAATTTCCAATAGTGGATATTCAGTTCTTCAGACATAATGTGTTGAAAAAACTTTTCTCTCCTTATGAAATTATTTTAGTAACTCTGTCAAGAAGCAATTGACCACACATGTTTAGATCTATTTTGGGGATATTCATTATTTAACTGACACTACACCGTATTGAGTACCATACTTTTAGAGTAAACACTGAAATTACTTCAGAATTTGCTTTTTGGAAAAGTAATTTATTGTAATTTGTTTGAATTTTCATGTACATTTTCAAATCATTTATTTAGGCCTTTTACTATGTATCTCAGTGCTACTACATCATTTTTACTATAGACATTCTAAAAATTTTTTAAAATTTATTCTTTATTAATGAATGATTTTTGGTAATATTGTTGATATTTAAAAATTATGTTTTCCAATATTTTACTACTAGTATATAAAAATAGAATTAATATATTTTATATTAGCTTTGTAATCCTTGACTTGATAAATCAGATATTGGTTCTAGTACTAGTTTTGCACATTTCTAAAGATATTCTACACCAAAAAACTTTATCATCTACAAAAAGTAACTGGATATTCTTTTTTAATGTCAATCTTTTTATCTTGTCCTATTTTAACAGCTAAAACCTACACTGCAGTGTTGAATATAAATAGTAAGTATAAATATTCTTGCCTTATTCCCATGAAAAATAAGAAAAATGTTAAATATTTCACTATAAAATAAGATGCTATTTTAAGTTTCTGTAGCTACTCTATTCAAATTGAAATTGCTCCTTTCTATTCCCATTTTGCTAAGAGTTTTTCTCATTAATGTGTGTTGAGTTTTGCCAGTTTGTTTGTTTGCATGTGATGAGGTGATTGAATGGATTTTGTCCTTTATTCTGGGTGTTAGCTAAGGTCCTCTGATAAGCAGATGCCGAGACAGAATTAAACATGCAAAGACTTGGTTAGGAGACTTACAGTGAGAGAAAATTGTAAAGTGGTTAAAGTTAAGAGTCCAGGGAGCCATGAGGCAAAGCAAGTCTGATACTGTGCAGAAAATATGGATGCAATATAGAACAGGAATATTCTAGAATGTAGGGTAGTCTAAAGAAAATTGACTTAGGCCATTAGGCAGTTTGCAAATCAAGGTATCCCATCAGAAGAATCTCATGTTTCCTAGGAACAAGGCTACTTGGTATACCTGCCATGCCCAGTCATTGGCTGGGAGAAAATTATCAGTGGATCTCAGAGTACAGCAGCTGGTGCTCATGATAAACTATGCTACTCGTAGTTGGAGGAATTCAAGGCACAATTTACAGCTGCTAAAGTTCAACACTGACCCTATAGGTGCGCAGAATTTTTTAAAACAAACTTTGGTTTTAGAACAATTTCAGATTTACAGAAAAATTAAGACAATATAGAGAGTTTTCATATACCCCATACCCAGTTTCCTCTATTTTTAACATCTTACATAAATATGATACATTTAAGACAACCAATGGACCAATATTGATACATTAGTATCAACTAATGTCTACATAGCCATGTGCCATGTACTGATGCTTTGGTCACCACACATACTGTAGTGGTCCCATAAGATTATAATGGAACTGAAAAAGTTCCCATGACCTAGTGACATCACTGCCATTTTAATGTTTTAATGCAATGCATTAATCACGTATTTATGGTGATGCTATTGTAAACAAACCTACTTCACAGCCAACCATATAAAAGTATAGCACATACAATTATGTACAGGACATAATACTTGACAGTGATAATAAATGACTATGCTACAGGTCTATGTATGTACTTTACGTTTTATTGATATTTTATAGTGCATTCCTTCTACTTGTAAAAATAAAATAAAATAAAGAAGGTAACTGTCAAACAGCCTCAGGCAGTTTCTTCAGGAGATATTCCAGAAGAAGTCATTGTTATCATAAAATATGACAGCTCCATGCATATGATTGTTCCTGAAGACCTTTCAGTGGGGCAAGATGCGGAGGAGAAAGACAGTGTTACTGATGATACCGGCCTTGTGTAGGCCTAGGCTATTGTGCATGTTTGTGACTTCATTTTTAATAAAACAGTAAAAAGTAGAAAAAAGCTTATATCATAAGAATGTTTTTGTACAGCTGTACAATGTGTTGTATTTTAAGCTATCATTACAAAAGAGTCAAAATGTTTTTAAAAATCAAAAGTTTATCAAGTAACAAAGTTATACTAAGTACAGTTACTTTTTATTGAAGAAAGAATAAATTTTACATAAATTTTCAGTAGCCTAAGAGCACAGTGTTTATAAAGTCTATGGAAGTATACAGTAAGGTCCTAGGCCTTCACCTTTACTCACCACATACTCACTGACTCATCAAGAGCAATTTCTATTAATACAAGCTCTATTCAGGATACGTTTCTTAAAAAGTTAACCATATACTCAGCCAATTCTTCTCCTAGGCATTATTTTCCCATAAGAAATGAAAACATATTCACACACATACTTATACCCATATGTGAACAGAAACTTTATTCATAATAAACAATACTGAAAACAACATAGAAGTTCATCGATAATTAAATAAAGTGTGATGTCCCATACAACTAAATACTTCCTAAAATGAAAACAGCTATGATACACATAACATGGAAGAATCTCAAAACTGTTAGGTTTCAAGACAAAGAAATGCAAAAGTGTATGCTATAAGATTTCATTAACATGCAATAACTAATCTATAGTGACAGAAAAGATCAGTGTTTCTGCTGCCTGAGCAGGGCGGGGAAGGGAGTTAGGGACTGTGAAGGATCATGAAGAATCTTTTGAGGAAAATAGAAATACCTACATCTTGACAGCATATAGCTGTAAGAACACTTCAAATTGCACATTCTAAATATATACAGTTTATGGATTCCTCAAAAGATTTGATGTGGAAAAACTAAGAATGGACTGAAGTCCAAAAAAGTTAATTCAGGGCAAGAGAGTGTGCAATAGTGAAAAAGCATGAATTTCAGAGTCCGGTAAGCCTGAGTACAAATCCTACCCCAGTACTTATTAGCTTTGCAACTTTAGAGATATTATTTAATTCTTGGTTTTCAGTTTAATCCTCTCTAATAACATGGAAAAATAATGTAAGGGTGTTGTTTTTGGTTTCTTTTTCTATAGACTTGTTTTAAATTTTAAATAACATTTTAAAATTCATAACAAAGAATTGGGTATATCATAGGTACATACAACAGTGTTGTAAAGCTTGCCTTTTTAACTGGTGGTTTACACAAATTGTAAATGATTTCACATATGAATTTGTTTAATAACTTATGATTTTTTATAATTTAAATCAGTTAAAATTTAAGAGAGCTAACGTACTCTCATTATAAACCCCACTAACATTTTATCTGTGTTTAAATCAACTTGCGAATCACTTATCTCATTTTCTAGTCCTCTTACTCCAAATTTTCTTACATTCAACTGCCACGACCTTATTTATTTATAATAGAATAAAATGTACTTAGTTACCCTGATCACTCTCATGATCAGTGTCGGCCTGTATTATTTGTGTTATATATTAGGGTCTGCTAGGAATCAAAATTGCAAGATTTTTTAAATATAAGGAAAGGTTGGAAATTGTTAATAAACTATTAAGCAACATTTGCATTTCAATCTAGCTGCTTCATTCAGTAAACATATTTCAGCTCTAGGGAATATGATTGTCCTATGAACTCAATTTATTCTATCCTACGTAAATTATTAGAAGACTCCAGGAGATGTATACTTTTACTCTAGGATTTAGATCTTACAGAGGCATCAATTAAATTATCTTCAAGACCCAATTTAAATAACTTATTTTGAAACTTTCCCTGGTCTTCTCTACAAAAATGTTAAATAGTATCATAATTTAACTAATAAGACCTAAAAATATATAATCAGTTTCCTTTATTGAGGAAATAGCTGTAGAGATGTAAAATTACTTATCCAAAGAGAACAGCCATATCATGTCAAAGTGAAGACAAAGACTGAAGTACCAACTCACTATGCCCAGTACAATCCAGTATAATATCCAGGTACTACACTACATTGGCATTATAGCATCTTAAATAATATAGTAATTCTCCTTCCATTTATTTTGCTATGTGGCATGTATTCCCATGAAGCATTCTATTACTTAGAATGAACTAGAATGTACTTCTATTACCTAGAATTGGGTACTGTAAATAAGAAACACTACAAATAGTAATTAAAATTAAACATGTATTTCACTCATTTTACAAATCAGAGATGAGGCTATCTGGGGCTTGTTGACTGATAGTCTCATCATCTTTCATGTATTATTTTCATTCTGGGGTACAAAATAACTGTTCAGCCACTGCCACATATCAGAGGTTGAAAGGATAAATACTAAAGTAGAAGGCAAGTAGTGTCCTCTGGGGTAACAATGCAGAAGTTATATACACCACTTTGTGGCACAGGCACAGTTAGATCCATTAGAAGGGGCAAATGGAATCTCAGCTGGGTCGTTGATCTTGATAACATCAGGAGTTACATTATGACAAGAAAGAAATGAAGAATGTGAAGTAGCAAGCAATTAGCAGCGTCTATCACAGAATGCTTTATAACAGGGACCTTCAATCACTTTTTGACAAATCTCTGAAATAACTTTAGACAACAGGTCAGGTGTGGTGACTCATCCCTGTAATCCCAGCACTTTGAGAGGCCAAAGCAGGTGGATCACCTGAGGTCAGGAGTTCAATATCATCCTAGCCAACATGGTGAAACCCCAGCTCCATTAAAAAAATACAAAACTTAACTGGGCATAGTGGCAGATGCCTGTAATCCTGTCTACTCCAAGGGTGAAGCGGGATAATTGCTTGAACTGGGGTGGCGATGGTTGCAGTGAGCGGAGAGCATGTCACTGCATTCCAGCCTGGGTGACAGAGGGAGACTCCACCCCTCTCAAAAAAGAAAAAAAAAAGAATTTTGGACAACAAAAAGTTACCTCTATCACATTTGTAATTTAAGACATAAAATTGCATCATAATTTTGTAGTTGTAAAGTTATAAATTCCAGCATATTACAAATATTGATATATTAAAGTGTATTATCAATTTAAAATAATTGAAAAAACTCTCCATTGACAAGTATTTTACAACTTCTTTCTTCTTAAATTTTTTTCTACTTTCTTAAATTTTGCTCCATGGAATAGTATTCTAATACAACTGTATCTTCAAGCATTTTACTAATTACCCTTTATAATTTATTATATTAAAACTACAGGTAAAATGATTTTTTCTTGTGTTTGTATGATTCAATATTCAACTTTTTTCCTAGAGCTATCCTAATGGTATTATCAGTACATAAAGGATAAAATTATTATACATTTTTATAATTATTAGTTATAAAAAGGTCTTGGTGAAACAGATGGAGTTATTTTCCTTTTTAAAATTATCTGCTGGGCACAGTAGCCTATGCCTATAGTTCCAGCTGTTTGGGAGGCTGAGATGAAAGGGTTTCCTGAGCCCACCAGTTTAGAGTCCAGTGTGGGCAAAATAGCAAGATCTCCTCTCTAAAAAAAATGTGGATTAATATCATATAATTTATGATCAATATAATTTCTACTTTTGTGGTATATATAAAAATCATTATTAATGATTGTAACAAAAATACAGATGAGAATGGGAAATTATTTTAAAGACCAAGGTCAGTATATTTGTTGAATGTCTTCTGAGTTGTATATAAAAAAATTACATTGTGACATCTTACCCAGAAAATTACTTTGAATAATTCATCAAGTGAAAAAATTTATCACGTGCTCTTTAAATTAGTTGAAATCAAAGAATCTAGCAACCACATGTTACATAAATGTATTTATTACAAGTCAGAAGTGTCATTCACTTTTTGGAAACTAACCCTCAATTTTGAATGATTTCTTATTTTTTATTGCCCTGGATGACCTTTACGAAAATGTTAACTTTTTAAAGTGGATAAGAAAGATAGCTTAAGGGAAGAAAGGAATGGAGACTGGTTTGTTCTCATGAAGATTAAGTTTATGGAAGCATATTTATGGGAACTGATGATCTGGTAATAATTATTTTAAAAGCCATCTATTCTTGTGTTCCTTTAGAATGTCTTCATGTATTTCCAAGTTTTATACACCCTAACGAATATAATTGCTTAATAATATATTATGTGCTTATTAGTTTATTATTCTAAATGGTCTATTTCAATATATTTGCACACACACATACACACACACACACACGCACAAACACACACACACACGCACACACACACATCCCCTTCTATTCATAAATGTCTTACAATTTACCATATTATATACCTGATACTGAATGTCCAACCAGAATTTCCAACTAGCACATGAACCTTTGTGTCAAGGAAAATGATTCCTTATGGTAGCCTAAAGAAACTGAAGAGAGACTGCTGAGTAAAAAGACAAGAATACAACATTTTTAGGATCCACTGTTTTTCTCTGGATGGCACATTGATTTCCCTATGATTTCTCTTTTCTCTTGTGAGTCAATATTAAAATGAGAATAGCTAAACCTACATTTGACCTGTTACCTGCAGTTCTAGCCAAAAACAGACTCAATAATCTGTATTATCAGAGTCATTTTATCCTGTTTTGACTGAAAAAAACAAAAAGTAATCAGGAATCATTTTGAGTGGCATATTTCAAACTCTCAAAGAACTATAAAATTTACACAGTCCAGGAGATTGTTGGAATTTTTGGGGTCAAGATCTATAAATATGTCATCTTACTATCAAATAATCAGCCTCCAAACTTCCCTAGGGTCACACAGTCACACTTCAAGGCCAGATGTTAAACCCTTGATAAATGTTCATGAAAGACAAGAAAAGGGGGCTGCTTAGGAGATGCTGGTAATTTAGCAAGCCCACTGGTTCCTTATCTTTGCTTTACCTATTGGTTATCTTGAAACATGTATTCTTTTAATGAGAAGTAATGCATCTTTTGTTTAACTAACAAATACTGCTGCCACAGGGAATAAAAGGTGAGGGAGTAGGAGAGAAACCTAATCCTGTAACAGAAAGTTCTGTACAGACTGCAAAGAGATTTAAAATTTTAATTTCTTCAAAAAAAATTATAAAATGCCAGACAAAAGTATTCGTGTACTCAGTCTGTTGTCTTTTTTTGTTTGATTGTAGGTTTTAACATTTTCAACAAATACGCATTGATCCAGGCCTTATTAGGTGATAAGAATACATCGGCAAACATAACAAAACTCCTGCCTCAAGGAACTTACACTCTAGCAGGAACATTTCAATATGAGGTTATGGAGACAGAAGAGTACTGTATGATTGAATCCATGGATTAATTAATATTTATTTGATAAAAGCCAAACTTTTGGTATGGAATTTTTTTAATGGTAAAGAAAGTACTGTTTTTCAAGGACAAAACAGAAAAATGACACCTACAATGTTTTCCACATAGTTCTGATTTTAAATATTTTATCTACTTCTATAAACATATTTAACATCATGTAATTTATTTGAAAAATGCTGCATCTATATTCACATAAAATTTGAAGATTATTTTAATCTCAGTTTTATATCAAAACTTTTTACTTTCCACTTTTAATGATCCTGTGAAAATCTTCTCTGAGCTTCATTTTTCACATGATGACAAATTAAAATATTAATCCAACACTATATATCATACATAGGTGCTGAATATCAGTATCTGTAGAAGCTTTGTGATGAATGTAGAGTGCTATATAACTGTATTATGGTATTATTATGGTTATCATGTTTTTTGCAGTTAAGTATATGTTCCTGCTTCAAATACCCTTAGAGTGAATAAACAAAAATAAAAGGGGATATGCAAAATTTAAAAATTAAATTAGGTTATTTATATTTAAACTATTTCTTTTTTTATTAATTGTACTTTAAGTTCTGGGATACATGTACAGATCTTGAAGGATTGTTGCATAGGTACACACGCCATGGTGGTTTGCTGTCTCCATCTCCCTGTCACCTACATCAGGCATTTCTCCCAGTGTTATCCCTCCCCAACCTCCCTGACCCCTGCTGTCCCTCCCCAAGTCCCCCACCCCACAACATACCCCAGTGCATGATGTTCCCCTCCCTGTGCCCATGTGTTCCATTGTTCAACACCCGCCTATGAGTGAGAACATGTTGTGTTTGGTTTTCGGTTCTTGTGCCAGTTTGCTGAGAATTACAGTTTTCGGACTCATCCATGTCCCTAAAAATGACACAAACTCATTGCTTTTTATGGCTGCATAGTATGCCATGGTGTAGATGTGCTACATTTCCTTTGTCCTGTCTATCATTGATGGACATTTGGGTTGGTTCCAGGTCTTCACTATTGTAAATAGTGCCACAATGAACATAAGTGTGTATGTGTCTTTATAATAAAACGATTTATAATCCTTTGGGTGTATACCCAGTAATGGGATTGCTGGGTCACATGGAATTTCTACTTCTAGATCCTTGAGGAATCGCTACACTGTCTTCAACAATGATTGAACTATTTACACTCCCACCAACAGTGTAAAAGTGTTCCTATTTTCCACACCCTCTCCAGTATCTGTTGGTTGTCTCCAGATTTTTTGATGATCACCATTCTAACTGGTGTGAGATGGTATCTCAATGTGTTTTGATTTGCATGTCTCCAGTGACCGGTGATGATGAGCATTTTTTCATATGTTTCTTGGCCTCATATTTGTCTTCTTTTGAAAAGTGTCTTTTCATATCCTTTGCCCACTTTTGAATGGGTTTGTTTGTTTTTTCTAGTAAATCTGTTTCAGTTCTTCATAAATTCTTGATATTAGCCCTTTGTCAGATGGGTAGATTGCAAAAATTTTTTTCCAATTTTGTTGGTTGGCAGTTTGCTCTAATGATTGTTTCTTTTGCTGTACAGAAGCTCTTAAGTTTAATTAGATCCCATTTGTCTATTTTAGCTTTTGTTGCCATTGCTTTTGGTGTTTTAGACATGAAGTCCTTTCCTATGCCTACGTCCTGAGTGGTTTTGCCTAGGTTTCTTCTAGGGCTTTTATGATGTTAGGTCTTATGTTTAAGCCTTTAATCCATTTGGAGGTAATTTTAGTGTAAGGTGTACAGAAGGGATCCAGTTTCTGCTTTCTGCACACGGCTAGCTGGTTTTCCCAACACCAATTATTAAACAGGGAATCCTTTCCCCATCGCTTGTTTTTGTTAGGTTTATAAATGATCAGATGGTTATAGATGTGTGGCATTGCCTCCAAGGCCTTGGTTCTGTTCCATTGGTCTATATCTTTGTTATGGTACCAGTACCATGCTGTTTTGATTACTGTAGCCTTGTAGTATAGTTTGAAGTCAGGTCATGTGATGCCTCCAGCTTTGTTCTTTTTGCTTAGGATTGTCTTTGCTATGTGGGCAATCTTTTGGTTCCATATGAGGATTAAAGTGGTTTTTTCCAGTTCTGTGAACATCGATGGTAGTTTGATGGGAATAGCATTGAATCAATAAATTATTGTATGCAGTGTGGCCATTGTCGTGATATGGATTCTTCCTAACCCTGAGTATGGAATGTTTTTCCATCTGTTTGTGTCCTCTCTTATTTCCTTGAGCAGTGGTTTGTAGTTATACTTGAAGAGGTTCCTTCCATCCTTTGTTAGTTGTATTTCCAGGTATTTTATTCACTTTGTAGCAATTGTGAATGGGAGTTCGCTCTTGATTTGGTTCTCTGTTTGTCTGTTATTGGTGTATAGGAATATTTGTGATTTCTGAACATTGATTTTGTATCCTGAGACTTTGCTGAAGTTGCTTATCAGTTGAAGGAGATTTTGGGCTGAGATGATGGGGTCTTCTAAATATACAATCATGCCATCTGGAAATAGAGACATTTTGACTTCCTCTTTTCCTAATTGAATACCTTTTATTTCTTTTTCATGCCTGGTTGCTATGGCTAGAACTTACAATACTATATTGAATAGGTGTGATGAGAGAGGGCATTCTTGGCTAGTGCCAGATTTCAAAGGGAATGCTTCCAGTTTTTGCCCATTCAGTATGACATTGGCTGTGGTTTTTATCATAAATAGCTTTTATTATTTTGAGATACATTCCATCAATACATAGTTTATTGAGAGTTTGTAGTATAAAGTTCTGTTGAATTTTGTTGACAGCCTTCTCTGCATCTATTGAGATAATCACGTGGTTTTTGTCTTTGGTTCTGTTTATGTGGTGGATTACATTTATAGACTTGCATATATTGAACCAGCCTTGCATCCTTGGGATGAAGCCTACTTGATAGTGATGGATAAGCTTTTTGATGTGCTGTTTCATTTGGTTTGTCAGTATTTTTATTGAAAATGTTTGCATCTATGTTCATCATAGATATTGGCCTGAAGTTTTGTTTTTCTGTTGAGTCTCTGAGAGGTTTTGGTATCAGGATGATATTGGTCTCATAAAATGAATTAGGGAGGATTCCTTCTTTTTTGTATTGTTTGGAATAGTTTCAGAAGGAATGGTACCAGCTCCTCTTTGTACATCTGGTAGAACTCGGCTGTAAATCCATCTGGACCTGGACTTTATTTCATTGGTAGGCTATTAATTGCTGCCTCATTTTCAGACCTTGTTATTGGTCTATTCAAAGTTTCATCATCTTCCTGGTTTAGTCTTGGGAGGGTGTAAGTGTCCAGGAATTAATCAGTTTCTTCCAAATTTACTGGTTTATGTGCATAGTTTTTTGTAGTAATTTCTGATAGTAGTTTGTATTTCTGTGGAATCAATGGTGATACCCCCTTTATCATTTTTTATTGCATCTATTTGATTCTTCTCTCTTTTCTGTTAGTCTGGCTAGTGGTCTATTTTGTTGATCTTTTCAAAAAACCAGCTCCTGGATTTATTGATTTTTTTTTGAAGGTTTTTTTGTGTCTTTATCTCCTTCAGTTCTGCTCTGATCTTAGTTGTTTATTGTCTTCTGCTAGGTTTTGAGTTTTTTTGATCTTGCTCCTCTAGTTCTTTCAATTTTGACAATAGGGTGTCAATTTTTGATCTTTCCTCACTTCTCATATGGACATTTATTGCTATAAGTCTCCTTCTAGATACTGCTTTAAATGTGTCCCAGACATTCTGGTACATTGCATCTTCATTCTCATTGGTTTCAAATAACATCTTTACTTCTGCCTTCATTTCATTATTTATCCAGTTGTCATTTGGGAGCCAGTTGTTCAGTTTCCATGTAGTTGTATGGTTTTGAGTGAGTTTCTTAATCCTGAGTTTTAATTTGATTGCACTGTGGTCTGAGAGACTGGTTGTTATGATTTCTGCTCTTTTGCATTTGTTGAGGAGTGATATACTTCCAATTATGTGGTAAATTTTAGAGTAAGTGTGATGTGGTGCTGAGAAGAATATATATTCTGTGGATTTGTGGTGGATAGTTCTGTAGATGTCTATTAGGTCTACTTGGTCCATATCTGCGTTCAAGTCCTGGATTTCCTTGTTGATTTACTGTTTTGGTGATCTGTCTAATATTGACAATGGAGTGTTAAAGTCTCCCACTATTATTGTGCGGGAGTCTAAGTCTCTTTGTAGGTCGTTAAGAACTTGCTTTATGTTTCTGGGTACTCCTGTATTGGATGCACATATATTTAGGATAGTTAGCTCTTCTTGTTGAATTGATCCTTTTATCATTATGTAATGTCCTTTTGTCTCTTTTGATCTTTGTTGGTTTAACGTCTGTTTTATCAGAGACTAGGATTGCAATTCCTGCTTTTTTTTACTTTACATTTGCTTGGTAAATCTTCTTCCATCCCTTTATTTTTTAGCCTATGTGTGTCTTTGCCCATGAGATGGATTTCCTGAATACAGCACACTGATGGGTCTTGACTTTTTATCCAATTTGCCAGTCTGTGTTTTGATTGGGGCATTTAGGCCATTTACATTTAATGTTAATATTGTTATGCATGAATTTGATCCTGCCATTTTGTTACTGGCTGGTTGCTTTGCCTGTTAGTTGATGCAGTTTCTTCATTGCATCCTTAGTCTTTATCATTTTTTTTGCAGTGTCTGGTACTGGTCATTCTTTTCCATGTTTAGTGCTTCCTTCAGGAGCTCTTGTAAGGCAGGTCTGGTGGTGAAGAAATTTCTCAGTAATTGCTTTTCCATAAAGGATTTTATTTCTCCTTTACTTATGAAGCTTAGTTTGGCTGTATATGAAATTCTGGGTTGAAAGTTCTTTTCTTTAAGGATGTTGAATATTGGCCCCCGCTCTCTTCTGGCTTGTAGGGTTTCTGTGGAGCCATCTTCTGTGAGTCTGATGAGCTTCCCTTTGTGAGTTACCCAATCTTTCTCTCTGGTGGTTCTTAGCATTTTTCCCTTTGTTTCAACCGTGGTGAATCTGATGATTATGTGCCTTCTTGAGGAGTCTCTTTGTGGTGTTCTCTGTATTTCCTGTATTTGAATGTTGGCCTGCCTTGCTAGGTTGGGGAAGTTCTCCTGGATAATATCCTAAAGAGTGTTTTCCAGCTTGGATTTATTCTCCCCATCACATTCAGGTACACCTATTAGGTCTTTTCTAATAATCCCATATTTCTTGGAGGCTTTGTTGATTTCTTTTCACTCTTTTTTCTCTAATCTTGCCTTCTTGTTTTATTTCATTGGGTTGACTTTCAATCTCTGATATCCTTTCTTCTGCTTGATCAATTCAGCTATTGAAACTTATGTATGCTTCACAAAGTTCTCGTGCTGTGTTTTTCAGCTCCATCAATCATTTATGTTCTTCTCTAAGCTGGCTATTCTATTAGCATTTTGTCTAACCTTTTTTCAAAGTTTTTAGTTTGTTTGTATTGGGTTAGAACATGTTCCTTTAGCTCAAAGAAGTTTGTTATTAGCCCCCTTCTGAAGCCTGCTTCTGCCAATTCATCAAACTCATTCTACATCTTGTTTTGTTCCCTTGCTGGTGAGGAGTTGTGATCCCATGGAGGAAGGGAGGCATTCTGATCTTTGATGATTTCATCCTTTTTGCGCTGGTTTCTTCCCATCTTCGTGGGTTTATCTACCTTTTATCTTTGAATTTGGTGATTTTGGATGCAGTCTCTGAGTGCATGTCCTTTATGTTGATGTTAAAGCTATTTCTTTTTGTTCTTTTCGTTTTCTTTCTAACATTCTGCCCCTCTGCTGTATGAGGCATTTTTTCGTTGTTGTTATACAGGGGTCAGGGAGCGGTTTGAGGAGGCAGTCTGTTTCTTGTCTGCCTATAGAGGCACTGCTGGGCTGCCTCGGACTCAGCCAGGCTGCTGTGTAGGCTTCCTTTGGCTTTTGTTTACACAGGTGAGATTAGATCTGCCTTCACAATGGTGGATACCCTTTCCCCCACCGAGCTAGATCCTCATGGGTCGAACTCGAACTGATGTGCTAGTTGTGAAACTCTCAAGCAAGAGGGCTTCAGTTTACTTGTCTTTGTGGGGGTGGGGCCTGCCAAGCCATATTACCTGTCTCCCTGCTTTCAGCTCTCCCTCTTTCTGGGGGGTGGATAGATCCATCCCACAGGTGCTCTCTATGCTACCCAAAACCTCTGCCAAGTTCTGTGCTGACAACTCACAGTGCCAGGCCGGCTGGAGCTGTCACACAGGTCTGTGCTGGCAACTTGTGGCTCTTCTCAGCCTGGCAGCATTCTCCTGGACTGTGAGTTGTAAAGAGCATGGGAGAAGTGCAGTATCTGAACTGGAGTGCTGAGGGTGTCAAGTCCCCGATCATCCAGTTGATTGCACTTCCCACTCCGCCCTGCCTCAGTTCACCTTCCCTGGGCTACTCCCACTGTCCAACCAGTCCCATTGAAATGAACCTCGTACCTGGGTTGGACATACAGAGACCACTTGTTTTCTGTGTCTCATTCACTGGGACCTGCACTCTGGAGCTGTTCCTATTCAGCCATCTTGGCAGGAGTCCCATGTTTGTTTTTTATACTATTTCTTAACAAGTTTGTATGTGAAAGCTCAATGTGTTCTTAATATACAGAAAATAATTAATTTTTAAAATAATAATTATTTTAAAATATTTTAAAAACTGTTTTCTGCAATATTTTATATGAAACTTTAAGTATATTATTAAAATAGTCACAATATTTGGTAATTAATTTAGAAAGGACATACTATCTGGTTAACAATCATTTAGATGTTTTTATTATAGAACAAATATTTAAAGCACCTAGATATCATTGGATTCTTCCCTCAAGATAATTCACTTAAAACATTTTTTATTCCTTTATGAATATTGAAACATCTCTCCTTATCCTTGAGACATTCTCATAGAAAAACTAACACTTTTATTAAATAACTAAATACAGCTAATGGAAAATAAATTTACTTTGTACTGACCACGGTAACTGAATAGTCACTCATTCTACCATCTTGGAATGTAAAACCTATTGTTGACCTAATAGAAGGCTTTGCACAAATGGGAATGCTGGCATGACTTTGCGTGTTGTTTTTCAAAGTTTGATTTGATATGAGAAGCTCATTGTCATAAGAAAAGATTTCTATACATCCAAGATTCAACAGCATCACCAAACAATGAAGTATATTATAGTACTACCCGCCTCTGTATATTCTACAAAAGATTAGCACATCAAGACTTTATTCTAATCTTGAAATGTGATATATTTTTATTGTAGTTGCTTTTGTTATTTTCAGTCTAATGTACTTTTTTGTTACATTAAAATTTAAGGTAAGATCAAGGTAATGTCATCAAAATCTACCTATGTGTCATATGTTGTTGTTGTTGTTGTTGTTGTTGTTTTAATTGCATTTTAGATTCTGGGTACATATGCAGATCATGCAAGATTGTTGCATAGGTACATTCATGGCAAGGTGGATGGCTGCCACTATCCCCCCATCACCTACACCTGGCATTTCTCCCTCCATTATCACTCCCCACCCTCCCTCCCACTATCCTTCCCATAAGCCCCCCAACGCACCCCAGTGTGTGATGCTCCCCTCTCTGTGTCCACGTGTTCTCATTGTTCAACACCCACCTGTGAGTGAGAACATGTGGTGTTTGATTTTCTGTTCTTGTGTCAGTTTGCTGAGAATGATGGTTTCCAGGTTCATCCATGTCATAAAAAGGACACAAACTCATCATTTTTTGTGGCTGCATTGTATTCCATGGTGTATATGTGCCACATTTTATTTGTCCAGTCTATCATTGAAGGGCATTTTGGTTGGTTTCAGGTCTTTGCTATTGTAAACAGTGCCACAATGAAGATATGTGTGCATCTGTCTTTATAATAGAATGATTTATAGTCTTTTGGGTATATATCCAGTAATGGGATTACCGGATCAAATGGAATTTCTATTTCTAGATCCTTGAGGAATCACCACACTGTCTTCCACAATGATTGAACTAATTTACACTCCCACCAACAGTGTAAAAGTGTTCCTATTTCTCCCCATTCTCTCCAGCATCTGTTGTCTCCAGACTTTTAATGATCACCATTCTAACTGGCATGAGATGGTATCTCAATGTGGTTTTGATTGGCATTTCTCTAATGACCAATGATGAGCATTTTTTCATATGTTTGTTGGCCTCATATATGTCTTCTTTTGGAAAGTGTGTGTTCATATCATTTGCTCACTTTTGGATGGGTTTGTTTGTTTTTTTCTTGCATATCTGTTTTAGTTGTTTGTAGATTCTGGATATTAGCCCTTTGTTAGATGGGTAGATTGCAAAAATTTTTTCCCATTCTGTTGGTTGTCAGTTTGCTCTAACAATTGTTTCTTTGGCTGTACAGAAGCTCTTAAGTTTAATGACATCCAACTTGTGTGTTTTGGCTTTTGTTGCCATGCTTTTGGTGTTTTAGTCATGAAATCCTTGACCATGCCTTTGTTCTGCATGGTTTTGCCTAGGTTTTCTGCTAGGGCTTTTATGGTGTTAGGGCTTATGTTTAAGTCTTTAATCCATCTGTAGTTAATTTTAGTGTAAGGTGTCAGGAAGGGGTCTAGGTTCTGCTTTCTGCACATTGCTAGCCAATTTTCCCAACTCCATTTATTAAACAGGGGATCCTTTTCCCATTGCTTGTTTTTGACAGTTTTGTTCAAAGATAAAATGGTTGTAGATGTGTGGTGTTGCTTTTGAGGCCTCTGTTCTGTTCCATTGGTCTATGTCTCTGTTTTGGTAGCAGCACCATGCTGTTTTGAATACTATTGACTTGTAGTATGGTTTGAAGTCCAGCAGTGTGATGCTGCCAGCTTTGATCTTTTTGCTTAGGATTGTATTGGCTATGTGAGCTCTTTTTGGTTCCATATGAAGTTTAAAGTGTTTTTTTCCACTTTTGCAAAGAAGTTCACTGGTAGTTTGATGGGGATAGCATTAACTCTAAAAATTACTTTGGGCAGTATGGCCATTTTCACAATATTGATTCTTACTAACCCTGAGCATGGACTTTTTTCCATCTGTTTGTGTCCTCTCTTATTTCCATGAGCAGTGGTTTGTAATTCTCCTTGAAGAGGTTCTTTACCTCCTTTGTTAGTTGTATTTCTAGGTATTTTATTCTTCTTGTAGCAACTATGAATGGAAGTTTGCTCTTGATTTGGCTCTCTGTTTGTCTGTTATTGGTGTATAGGAATGTTTGTGATTTCTGCACATTGATTTTGTATCCTGAGACTTTGCTGAAGTTGCTTCAGCTTAAGGAGAGTTTTGGCTGAGACGGTGGTGTCTTCTAAATATACAATCATGTCATCTGCAAATAGCAATGATTTGACTTCCTCCCTTCCTGATTGAATACACTTTCTTTCTTTTCCTTGCCTGATTATTCTGGCTAAAACCTCCAATACTATATTCAATAAGAGTGGTGAGAGAGGGCATCCTTGTCTAGTGCCAGATTTCAAAGGGAATGCTTCCAGTTTTTGCCCATTCAGCATGATATTGGTAGTGGGTTTGTCAAAAATAGCTTTTATTATTTTGTGATACAGTCCATCAATATCTAGCTTATTGAGAGTTCTTAGCATAAAGTGCTGCTGAATTTTGTTGAAGGCCTTCTCTGCATCTATTGAGATAATCATGTGGTTTTTGTCTTTGGTTCTAGCCATGTGGTGGATTACGTTTATTGACTTGCATATGTTGAACCAGCCTTGCATGCCCAGGATGAAGCCTACTTGATCCATATGTTATTGTTTTCTTTTTATCAAAATCAATTATCTACATGAAATAGTTTTAGTACAACAAGATACAGGTTTAATTACTTCAATACATTCTTCAAAGGTTTATTTTCAGCTTGCCCTGTCCACAATCTCCATTTGCCATTTTCTTTTGTTCATACGAATTCGTATCTCTGCATTGCCAGTTATGGCTCTAGAGAAACAAATAGTAAGTAGTCTCCAACATATGACTACAGCACAAATCAAAAGTATATTTTAATATCTGCTGCTTGATCTCTGGATCATGTAAGGAGACATTGTAAAATTTGTGGTTAGAAAATAAAATATATATTAAAAAATAATTCAATTCATAATATAACTGACTGTTCATTTGTTATGGAAACTATTGAAGTGTGAACTTGTGGTTATCAAAGTGATGTCTATACATGTCTGATACTTAGGTATCCATAGCCTCTTGTGAAAAATCTCCAATGAAAAAGTCAAGCAAAACTTAAATTGAAAACATAGTATTATTAAAAGGTAAATGACTAATACTAGAATTGTGTTAAGTAGTGAGGGAAGCAGTGGTTAAAACACTGTAAATCTCTTACCAAAATAGCAATTTTAGATTTTCTCTCACCACTAGTTGTAGCTTTCCTTTCCATAGTCTGGAATTTTAAGAAATAAGGTGGTCGTTTATGATAAACCCATAGAAAATAACATAAATATCTACCAATATGAAAATAATTACATTAGTACTACCACACACATAGACACAAAAAAGCACAATGTCTACCCAATGAAAGTATTATTTTGTAGTCATTGAAGATATTTTTAAATACATTTAATAAGAAAAAAAATCTTATGACAATGTATCTAGTCATGTGGTAGGTATCATGTCATCCAGTTATAATCATCCCAATTTAGTTCAACATGTAACAGGGCATGATCCATCTCATCCACAATCACCTTAGTTCAATATGTTGCATCTCATTTCAATTTATAGCTATCAGTATTGTTGTAGTATATGAAATATATATAGACATTATCAATACATTAATGTAATAAAAATGTATTTGTTTTCAGTACTCTAGAGCCTCTCACTCAGAATATGAGGAAGTTGATTGAACAGAACTAACACAGGTTAGGATAGTTTAAATAGATTTTGTTGGACAGTGAAAAAGGAAATATTGGAACTACCTCCTTCACACTGTTGTGATGAAAACTCCTAGGAACTCCCTTAAGCTTTTGAAACACATGGTCTTCATTTAGAGGACCCAGAAGTCTGTTTTTGTATATATATAAATATATATATATATATATATATATATATATATATTTGTTTTGTTTGTTTGTTTATTTTTTTTGACTTGTGCCTAATGGAGCTAAAGCTGCAACTAAAAACTGTGTAGAATTGGCTGGATAGAGAATGGCCTCTCAGATAGTTTTGAGATGAAGGTTACAGAAGTGTTTCTCACATACTAAATATGAACCATTTGTGAGACAAGGCCAGACTGAAATTGTTTTACATCTTGGACACAGGACTGTGACCGTGAAACAAGAGGAAGGCCAGAAAAATCAGGGTATCAAGATGGAGACAGAAGAGTATGTATATTCTAAGCCAAGGTAGCTTTACACAGTCTAAAAAATGTCTTTGGATTGAAAAGAAAAAAAAAAAAAGAATTTCTCTGAAATATTTAGCCCTTGAAAGTGAAAATTCAAAGTCAAACAAAAATTACATTATTCCTTTACCACTCTTTTCTTTCACTATTTTGAAAATTTTAGAGACCTAAACCAAGAAATATAGGAAAGACAGAGGTAAAAGGAAAGGAAGACTGAAATCTTACTATTAAACACATCCCATTCCTCCAAACTGGGGAATAGCTCATTACAGATTATTACCAGGAGAATGAAGAGAAAAATATTCCTTAGAATAAAGTTTGAGATTTTCAATAATATATTTTGTCTTGTTTTGTGCAGAGGTTTTATTGTCTGTTTTAATTTAGATAAATTTACATAAAATAAAATGCAAATATTTTTAAGTAGTTGGTTTAATGAATAATTGCTGGGTTTTGACAATTTTATAAATTTGTGTAACCACCATGCAAAACAAAATATAGACCATTTCTTCCGTAAAGCTTCCTCATGTCACTCTAAACAAATCACCCTTTCTGTCACCAGAGGCAACTGCATTATGATATTTAACTTATGTGGCTTTGAATCTCCTCTATATAAGGATATATGTATGAGCATATATATGGAACTTATATATATGAGAATTATATATACCCTATACACATAAGGATATATACAGAACTTTTGTTCTATATGGGTAGAACAAAGGTTCTTTTTATCAATGTAATAGTTGTAGAAATTCAATCATATGTTTGTGTGTGCAGTTGTCCATCTCTGTTTATTTTTGGACATATAGCAAAAATGTTATCCTTCTTTCTGTTGATGAATATTTGCATTATTTCAAATTTATATCTACTATGAAGGCTTATATACATTCTTCTGTATGCCATTGTGTGGAAAAATTTTATTTACATTTTGATGTCTAGAATTATCATTACTAGATCAAGTGTTTCTTTACATTAGTATTTTGTTTTCTGTATTAGTTTTTACATCTCTAAAATCAAAAATATGTCCTTCTGTATTTTATTCTATAAGGTTTACAATAGTTTTTAATTTATATGTAAAATTTTCTCAAATTGACTTTTGTACATATACTGAGATAGAAATTGAAGTTTAATTTTATCGACACAGTTATCCAGTTTTTGTAATACCATTGTTCAAAAGATTTTTGTATTGAATCAGTTGAGTGCCTCATCAAAAAACAATTAACTATACATCTAGGTCTATTTCTAAATTATTTGTCTTTGTCATTGTATTTTATAATAAGTCTTAAAATTTAGTAGTATAAGCCTTCCATTTTAGATATTGTTTTAGCTATGATAAATCATTTTAATATACATTTTTAATTCATCTTGTAAAATCTCTATATAAATTCTGCTGAGATTGGATTGGATTGTAATAAATTTCTAGACTGATTTAAAGGGAATTGCCATTTTAAAAGTATTTTAAAATGTTTAGCCACTACATATTTAAATCCATCTTCTGCAACATTTACACTCTTCTTTTTCTGGGGAATTCCAAAATCCCTATTTGACCATTTGATAGTATCTCTTACAGACTCAGGTATCTTGGCACTCTTTCTCCATTTTTTTTGTTTGTTCATTTTTTATAGATAATTTCTAATTCATATTGACCTGTCCTCAACTTTGTTGAAATTTTAATCTACTTTTGCCAGGCCTCCATTAAGTAATTGTATGACTTTTATTTGCTATATTGAATTTTTATTCTAAAATTTCCATATGGTTTAAAAATATTTTCTCCGAAGTATATACTACATAGCTTTTAACAATTACATTTTTCACTATTTTTCAACATGCTTATCATACTTATTTCAAAATTCCTGTTAATTAATTTCAACAGGTAGACCTGTAATTTTGCTTCTGTGCCAGTTATTAATTTATTTCCTCTCAACTCCAAATCCACTTTTTATTGCTCTGCTTTTAATATGGGAGCTTGAATTTATAAGCATTTTGTATTTTGCCAGCTGGCATGATGATTGGGCAGCATACTAAGCACTCAGTGGTGACCACCTGCAGTAAGTTTCAGTCGCACGATCACAAGCAGCTTCCCAATCAGTTTTGCAAGCATTACAACGATCTTCTCATAGCTCAGCAGCAACTCTTTGGCCAGCTTCCTGGCAAGTTTCCAGCTTGCAATTTACAGCTCATCCCACAATTTTCTGCTTGTCTACCCTTGCTTGCAGTAACACAGTAAACTTTTCTGCTATTCAGGGGCTACAGCCACACCACCTCCAGTTAGATCTGAATCTCATCTATGTGTCTGGGAATGTCCTTCAAAAAATTTCCTTCCTTGAGAGTTCTGTTTCAGCCACATTGGTAGTGCTATTCACTTTATCTAATATTTCCTTGTTCTCTAAAGTTCTATTTACACCTTATTAATTTTTATTACTAATCAAGATCCATATTTATTAACATTTCCTATTTGTATTTACTGTGTAGTTTCTTTCTCTTAAATGGACCCTGACTGATACAGAATTGGTAGTAGTAGTGCTCCCAGAAAACACACTGATGAAGATGGGAATTTGGGATGAATTTGATTATGCCCTTGGGTTCAAACACACTGCGAAATTCGTCAATAATTGTATTTGGATGCTAATAATCCAGGACATTCGGTGGCAACACAAATAATCAAATTATTATCTGTGTTAAATTGTGCTGAATTGCCACTGGAGTAACTGCCTAGGGAGTGCAAGTGACTGCTTAAGTCGCTGTCAAGGCAGTCGAGATTACTACAAGAACCTATGAGGACAGTGGTGTGAGATGGATTCTCTGTGTGCACTGCAGGATTAATAGAAAGCAAATGACAAATCCTTAACTCTCACCCCAATTTATAGAATGAAATTTAGGGAAGTTGGTTATGAAAATATAAAAGAACAATAGTAGTATTTTTCTGGTAGTCACAGGTCTGCTATTGCCAAAAAATTGAAGATATGTCTAGGTGCAGTGGCTCATGCCTGTAATCTTAACACTTTAGGAGGCCAATGCAGGGCAGAACATTTGAACTCATGAGTTTGAGACCAGCCTTAGAAACGGGGTGAAACACTATTTCTACATAAACAAACAAAAAAAACCATTATCTGGGTATGATGGTGCATGCACATAGTACCAGCTACTCGGAAGACTGAGGTTGGAGGATTGCTTGAACCCAGAAGGTGGAGGCTGCACTGAACCAAGATCACACCACTACATTCCAACTTGGATGACAGAGTGAAGCCCTGTCTCAAAAATAAATAAACAAACAAATAAATAAATAAATAAATAAGTTAAAAGGTGAAGAAAAAAATCAAAGACAAAAAAAAAATTTAAATGTGTAGACTAATGAGTTCCAATGTTAGTTGAATTCAGTCTCACCAAATACCTACATTAAAGTTAAGGTATAGGTTAGAATACACTAAAACTTGTAATGGGAACATCTGGTAGAGCCAGATGAAACTGGTCATCTTTTTCCTGTATATCACCCTGAGCCTCACTTACCACGGAAGTGGATGGCCCTCCTGTGTTTGATGAAACTGGAATTCTTTGCTTGAAAATCCTATGTCCTTAAAAGGAGATAGGTACTAATTCTACTCAAGACTTATCACAATCACAGCCTGTTGCCTGTTACTAGGAGATACATAATAGTGCCAAAACTCATGATGTTCCAGGAAGAAAGATATATGATATTACCCACCCAAGAAGAGATAACTTAAACACCAAAAGAATTTCAAGACTTGGCTAATATAGCTGTAGAAAACTGTTAACATATTAGCCAAATGAAGAAGGAAAACATGCTATTTATGTACGTGAACTTACTAGAGATTCTGAATCTAACGTATTACCTCATACACTGAAGGTGGCTCAAGTGGCTTATTATTCTGATGAATGAAACTTGGACACAGTGATGGCCTACATTTAATGAACTTGAGATGCTGGAACTTACCTGGCATGATATAAATGAGAGATTCCAAAAACTTAAGCATGTAGGAATGTGGGAGTTATGATATATGATTTGCATTCTCACTATATTCTATCAGGAGATACAGAGACATTCCCTACATTAGGCATTAAAAATTCATTAGTGAAGGGAGCACATACTTCCTTGAAAGCCCCATAGTTGCTCTCTTTTGTAAGCGAGATAGAACCATATGGCATGCTGCCTAAAGAGGGGTTTTCTGATTTTCATTGTCAGCATAGATTCCCAGAGTAGCAGAGGCCAAGTAACATAGTTAATTGGCAAAATCAAGGTAGGCATGTTTACTGTAGGAGCCTACTGGTAATAAGAAGCATAGGCTGAAAGGATATTTCCCACTGGCTAACTGATTACTATATCAAAAAAATGAAATAAGAAGACTACTAGTATAATTTCATATGTATAAAGCAATATAATCCCACAGGTAATATTGTCTGTGGATATTTAAATTCAGATATTTTAGGTATTCTATACATTTCTCAAATCACTCTTGCTATCAAAATTATGTTGTCGGCCAATCCTAGTTTCTCACGCCTGTAATCCAAACACACTGAGAGGCCCAGTGGGAGATTGCTTGAAGTCTAGAAGTTTGAGATAAGCCTAGGCAACAAAGCAAGACCCTGTCTCTACAATAAAATAAAATAAAATAAAAACTAACCTGCTGTGGTGGTGCACACTTGTAGTCCCAGCTACTCAGGAGGCTGAGGCGAGAAGATTGCTTCACCCCGGGAAGTCAAGGCTGCAATAAGTCTTCATTGCTCCACTGCACTCCTGCCTGCTTAGGCAACAAGGCAAGACACTGTCTCTAAGAAAAAAAAAATTGGTTAAAAAATTGCCCTAATTAGATTCTTTAATTGATCTATATTTTCTATACTTATTTCTTCTGGGAGAAAAACAAGATAAATTTTTTTCATAGAAAGGCTTCCTAAAATCCCTTTATAACCAGGAAAACATAAAACTTAACCCACTTGTAAGAGACAAGGGCTGTACCTGAATCTGTTGTTGATTTTTTTGTTCTGTGTTATAACAAATACCTGTAGCAATAACAAATACCTGTAGCAATAATGTCTCATTCCAATTAAACTAATATTCAATGAGTATCTGTAATATATTCAGCAGCACTAAAATGTATGATCTCCAGTGTATATAAATAGTAAAACCCAAAGATTCTGTCCTTGTGGACTATATATTAATACAATGGCATTAATATTTAGAAATATGATTCTAACCAATAAAGCACAATTATTAAATACATATATAAGGACATAAGTCTATCCTTAGTCACACTTTCACTTTCTGTGATTTCAGCTATCAAAAATGTTAAATAAATGGAAGAATGTACAGTAGAAATAAAGAATTCATAAGTTTGAAATTGTGCCCTGTTCTGAGTTATGTGATGAAATTTCATGCCATCCTACTCTGTCCTATCCGGGACATGAATCATCTCTTTGTCCAAGGAATCCATGCTGTATACACTACCCACCCTGTAGTTAGTAGTCGTCTCAGTTATCACATCGACAAATCACAAGAGTGATGAGTACAGCAAAATAAGATGTTTTCAGAGAGAGAAATAGAGACCACATTCACATAACTTTTATTACAGTATATTGCTATAATTTTTCTATTTTATCAGTAGTGATTTTTGTTAATTTCTTACTATGCCTAATTTATAAGTTAAAATTTATCATAGTATGTATGTGTAGGAAAAGGACAGTATGTATAGGGTTCAATACTATTCATGGTTTCAGGCATCCACTCTTTGTCTTGGAACATATCCCCCATGTATTAGGGGACACTACTTTAGAGATATATATGCATACATGGATACACATACATATATATTTATGTATTACATATACATATTGCATATATGTGGTATGTAATATAATCATTACACATACACAATGTGGATCTGAACTATGTAATGTTCAGATCCACATTGTGTATGTGTAATGATTATACTACATGGATTAGGGGACACAACTTTAGAGATAGATATACATACATGAATACACATACATATATATTTATTCATTATATGTACATGTTGCATATATGTGATATGTAATATAATCATTACATATACACAATGTGGATCTGAACATTACATATCATTTCAACATGTGTATGTGTGTGGTTTCAACTCTGCCAAAACATTGCTCTGTATTAACAAATTGTAGAGCAAGTTGTTATCTAAGGGAGAAGGGGGAAATTAAAGGTGAGTAGTAGAACAAAGCAAAACAGAAAATCTGTAAAATATTTTAAAGACTATCCATGTACTTGGAAACTAAATTAAAACAAAAAGTATATAATTAACTTGATGTTACAGATATATCATCATTTGCATGACTATTACTAAAAAATGAGTAAGCTCAACTACTATCTGAAACAATAAAACAATATGTATCACCTTGATACATATGATGTATCATTTGTACGGTATGCATCCGTAGTCAAATTTGAATAGGAAGCCCAGATGACAAAATAAAAATTGTAATTGAGTATTTATACTCTTTTTTAAAAAAAATAATTTATTGTGCTTTAGGTTCTGGGGTACATGTGCAGATCATGCAGGATTGCTGCATAGGTACATACATGGCAATATGGTTTGCTGGCTCCATCCCCCCAGTCACCTATATCTGGCATTTCTCCCCATGTTATCCCTCCCCAACCTCCCCATCTCCCTATGTATCTCCCCTACCCCTCCAATAGACCCCAGTGTGTGATGCTTCCCTCCCTGTGTCCATACGTTCTCATTGTTCAACATCCACCTATGAGTGAGAACACGTGGTGTTTGATTTCCTGTTTTTGTGTCAGTTTGCTTAGAATGATGGTTTCCAGATTCATCCATGTGAATGAATCTACAAAGGACATGAACTCATCGTTTTTTATGGCTGCATAGTATTCCATGGCGTATATGTGCCACATTTTCTTTGTCCAGTCTATCATTGGGCATTTGGGTTGGTTCCAGGTCTTTGCTATTGTAAATGGTGCTGCAGTGAACATACGTGTGCATGTGTCTTTATAATAGAACAAATGAGTATTTGTACTCCTAAGACTCTACTCTGACTGCAATCATGTCATTTCACACTTATTATATAGTGATTAGAATTTTATCAACGTTCTGTGTTTTTTTTAATTCCACTCACACGTTATGTAATGCTAGGGACTATATTTCATAAATATTTGCATACTGTAGTAGCAGTCAGGATAGTGACTTGTTTTAGAAATAATACATTTTCTTCATTTATCATGTATATTTGCTTAACAATGAAATGAGCACAATGGCTATCTCTTAGGATTTAAGATTGTATATGCTTTTAGGAGCCTGGCACTGTGGTTCATGCCTATAATTTCAACAAATCAGGAAACTGAGGTGGAAGGATCACCTGAGGCCAGTAATTTGAAACTAGCCTGGACAACATAGCAATACCTCATCTGTTAAAACAATAGCAATAATACTTTTTTAAAAACTGTACATGTTTTAGTTGTTAGAATTAAGGAAGTTTGATTTTTAACTATGAAAATATTAATTTAGTGATAATTATTATTTGACTTTATAGTAAGATAATATAAAAAATGCACTAAAAATCCAAATATTTTATAGCTTGATCATGCCATTCTTTTACTAACAATTTTCTATCATAGAAAGCTTTACCTACTATACCAGAGTTTTAGGTAAAAGGAATGAATATGTAAATATTGACAATCTCTTATGTGTTATGAAAAATACTTAACAGCTTTATATAAAAAAGTTATAATTCATTCTTAAACAGCATTATGTGATCCTTGGTATTTCCTAACAACTTCCAAAAAACTCTTCCAAAAAACTCCTTAAGACCTTCGGTTTTCTCTAAAGTAATTCAGTGAAGCGACCAAATACCCCTCATTTTAATGGACTGTATCAGCCTCCCTGGAATTTTCATTGGAACATTAACTCGTCCCTTTATAGCTCTATTCTCAAATAACAGTTCTTGTCCTCCTCTTTCAAAAAGTCAGCAATTGTAAGAGCATTTCTTATTAGCAGCTTTTACCTCATTTGGTGGAGACATTTTTTAAAGCCACAGTCATTCTTTTTTAAGTACTTAGTTTGTTGAGACAGCATACAAACATTTTTAGAGTAATTAAGCATGAGACTTGTATTAGTACATATCTAATAATTTTCTATGCATTTTCTTGTAAATTAATAATTATGCAAATATTGACTAAATGTCTACTGTATCTCAAAATGCCATATCCTGGCATGGCAGATAGATTAAAATAAATGTCTTTAAAACGCAAAAAAAAAAAAAAGATAAAGATAAAGAAAATGGAACACAGTGACTGTGAATAAAGAAGTATAAAACCTTTGCTGGTGAAATGCAATTAAAAAAAGTGAAAACTACCTGCCTGGGAGTAGGGTGCTTTCACAGGGGGATAAAAAGAGTTACCTGGAATACATCTTTAAAAAATTAGTGAGAGTCATGAAGTGTATAAGGAGGAAAATAACCAGGGTCAACGTGTAATATATCAAGGAAGACTAGTGAGAAACTCTGTTATTCAATAATAGTGTCATGTGGGAGAAGGGAAACCAGGACCCCTGATTGAGTCAGATTTGTTTACTAAGAAGATACTGGAATGCTCTTGGCTCTAAGTTACAGAAAATTAACTACATAAAAGAAATTAAGTTATGCTAATAAGAGTATATGCCAGGCTCAGTGTCATTCTCAAGCATTTTTAGGCATCCTTTTCAGGCATAATAACATCCAGAGACAGGAAAACACAGATTTTTAAGGTATTCCTTTAAGACAGATGACGTGTAAAACAATGTGGAAATTAAATGTCAAAATGTGTATTTAAAAGTTAAAATTTACGTCTAGAAATATGTGCAAACAAAATTAAAGAGTATTGTTCCAGTCTCACCATGGGAAAAAATTTAACATATATAGAGAGAGACTACGAATCAACATGTACAAAATTCCTTTAAGTAATGCCACATGTAAAGCAGTTGAAGTGAAAACACGCTCATATCAAGAGATAGAAGTTGTTTTCTCTGCCTCAATATCTTTCTTAGCAGTGGAGAATCCTCCTCCATGAGTTCTTAGCCATCCTTTCCAGTGCACTGGCCGGAAGTGAGACACATGGCTTTGGTAAATTCATTTTTGGGAAGAGAACAGGACCACATTGACTGATGGATGCCAATAACAGAAAACAAGTGCAATGTTATTAGCAGTTACCACTCCTGGAATAGCGCAACAAAATTGTTGCTTTGTTTTGTATTAAAGAAAATGGAGAGAGGATTGGTTAGGTAAAGAACTAGTTTCTTTACCAAGGACAAAGGAAACTACCAACATATTTAATGACGCTGATAAAGTTTATTACATCAGTGAAACACTTAGATTTACAGAATCAAATGAACATGAAATTCACGGGAGGTAGGTTTCAAGGTGATGTCTTGAGTCTATGTTTTACAGTTTACAGAAGACTGGATTAGTATCTCTATGTTTTTTAAATTTCTTTGACAAACTATGAGTTTAAATTTAACAAATGAAAATCCATCAGAGGTTTCACGTAAGATAGTGTAATGGATTGTTTATAAAGTTAATGGTAGTTGATGACATAAGACAGCATACAGAAGAAGCAAGGGAGCCATGTTTTAAACATTGGATTATATTGGGAGAGATATTATGTAGGACTTAGCTATTATAGTGGTAATAGTACTGCAGAAGAGCAATTCTATTGCAGAAGAGTATTGCAGAAGAGGTTTTCTCCACCAATGTGTCTGGTGTTAATACTGATAGGACTTACAAAAAATAAACCATTGAAAAGGGGAAAGAAAAGCTTTAAGAATGACATCTAGATTATAGTAAAACAACTTTAAATAATACCAATAATAGTGAATAAGTTGATATTCAGGTAAATAATATTTTGACGTGTTCTTTTGAGTTATTGGCAAGATATCCTGGAGTTGATTTTCAATGTGTACACACACATATGCATCTGGAGCATGGTAAATGTGAAATCAAGAGATGTTACCAAAGCAATCATTCATGAAGATATAAGAGATCATTTAGAGAAAATATATGGCATAAAGATAAGAAATTCACAGAGCATGTTTTTACAGCTTTGCTTTTTTAAAAATTCTTCTCTCATGCCAGTTAACACAGTGGACTGACATCAATGTTTGGATTCTAGAAATTACATCATTCTCAGGCTTCAGGATTTTTGCAGAGAAAAAATATATAGCAACATTAACAATATTAATTTATACTGTCTCTAAAATAGGAAGTAATAGTGTCCAATGCAGGTGAATATATGCTTTTGTGACAAGAACTGTGTAAGATCAATTTTATCTGTTTGAATGTTGCATATCTTTTGTTCTTAAGAGTTGCTCAATCAATGACTACTTTCAGTGATGTAATTTTAACCCTTAGATGAGGACTATTCCATTATGTGACAATGTTACCTACATATTTTTAAGGACAAACTTCTTAAAAAATATTATTTTATTCATCATAGAATACAGCTATTATGTGGTTTAAAATAGGAAAATTTCCAAATGTTTAGCACCTTATATTTTCTGGACAATTTGTCAAATATATTTGCTTGTGCTACAAAATGTTACTGTATTACTGTAAGACAGATAACATATTGGAAACAAAATTGCATAGTGCTTACTTTATAAAACTTGTACTTAGAAATATATGAAAATAAAATATAAGCAATGAGTTCAACACGTGTGAATAAATGTGTACAAGTCATATCAATAAAATCTGATATGTACCAAATTTTGTATATAACATATAAAGCAGACAAATTGAAAATGTAATCTATATTCATAATTTCCTGTAATTCCTAAATCAAAGTGCTTGGATACAGGTGTAATCTAATTTTATAAAATCTACATATTATTCAAATGATTTGAAGCAGGAAAAATGATCATGTTGTAAATATTATTTGGCAAGTCACATATTATTATTTTGGAACTGAGTGGAGACCTAAATGAAATAAGGGAATTAGCTAAAGAAGAAGACATATTGTTTCATTATACCCCAGAGATTACTCTGAGTTAAAAAAAAAATTTATGTAGAATGAGAATTTATAAGGGTAAAATAAAGACAGCATAGTTGAAATTAAAAGAAAGAAACAGAGAATAAGAAGGGACTATAAAGAAAAGTACAGTCCAGACTATGTGAAGTTTTGTCATATTAATTGATTTTGGTCTTTATTTGAAGTGTAATGGGAAGCCATTAACATACTTAAAGCCAAAAGATTGTATGATAAGACTTGCACTCAGAATATATAATCTGTTATATTATGAAGAATTAATGGAGAAGACACTTTATAAGTGACTCCAACAGAATGACTTTACTGTCCTTCATGTGAATGATAGTAGTAAACATGGAGAGAAGGGATTGGTTTGAGAAGTATTCCAGTCTAATTGCCCAGATATTCATAATAAATTATCTCTAAGAAGTGTTACGCAGCCAGGCAATATAATGACAACTAGATGTCTGGCTTCTGAAACAGAGTTAATAGTGCCATTTTGCTATTTAGAAAAATGCTTCACATCACTAATCATCAGAGAGATGCAAATCAAAACTGCAATGAGATACCAACTCATACCAGTCAGAGTGGCTATTATTAAAAAGTCCAAATCAAAAGATGCTGGTGAGGCTTCAAAGAAGAGAGAATGCTTATACACTGTTGGTGGAAATGTAAATGCCACTGTGGAAGGCAGTCAGCAGATTTCTCAAATAACTAAACCTTGAGCTGTCATTTGACACAGCAATCCCATTACTGGGTATGTTCCCAAAGGAAAATAAATGGTTCTACCAAAAAGACAAATGCACCCATATGTTTATCACAGCGCTGTGGACAATAACAAAGAGATGGAAGCAACTCAGGTGCTCATCAATGATGGACTGGAGAAAGGAAATGCGGTACGTGTATACCATGGAATACTATACAATCAAAAAGAACAAGATCATGTTCTTTGCACTAACATGGATGTGGCCACAGGCCATTATTCTAAATGCACTAATGCGGAAACAGAAAACCAAATACTGCATGTTCTCACTTACAAGTGGGAACTAAACAATGTGAAACATTTTCATGGACATAAAGATGGTAATAACAGAAACTGGAGAATACTGGAGGGGAAAGGGAGGAAGCGGGGCAAGGGTTGAAAATTATTTGGTACTATGCTCAGTACCTGCTGACAGATCATTTGTATCACAAGCTGTAGCATCACACAATATATCCAGGGAAAAAAACCTGCACATGTACCTCCTGAATATAAAATAAAAGTTGGAAGAAAAAAAAAAAAAAACTAGACAAGTGCCAGGTTTGGAAGGGAAGATCACAAATTTGCTTTTAGTCATTTGATTTTGAAATGCCTAGGTTCTGAAATTGAGCAGCTGGGTTCAGGACAAAGAGCTCACTAGAGAAAATTATAGTTTATTTTTTTTTTACCCAGATACTCATTTTAAGCATCTTCACTTTTTGGTTCTTAGGATTCTTTCCATCTCAGCCTGTAATTTCTGCAATCTCATACACGCATAGCTCCAATTACCACAAACATACAGATGACTCACAGTTTATAGTTCAAGTTAATAGTTCTCTCATTTCATTCTGTATTTCATCCTTAGGCAATCTCACACATCCACAGCCTCAATTACCAAAGACATGCAAATGACTTAAAAAGCTATAGTTAATTTTTGGACTGCTATCTCCATAACGAGACCCAGATATGTCCAATCCTTTCTTAACATTTCCCTTTAAAGTCACCTAAAAATTAAAACATGAGAGGCAGGATGATATCAAGAAAGAACAGGCAACTATTGAAAGGAAATTGAGAAAATTAAAACTTACCGTTGATGCTGACGTGAGCCTTATTAGTGAGAGTGAAGAACAATTTTCAGCTTGATGAGGATGGGAGTCAGATTTTATTGGGTTGAATAATGAATAAGAGATGAAAGAATGGAAACTGTAACTATTAAAGTTTGCTTTTGAAAGGAGAATACTTGTTAGTTTTTTAATAAAAGAAAAGAGAAAATGTGCAAAAGCCAATAGCAAATATGCAGATGCAGGGGAAAGAAGCTGATTATGTAAAAGAATAAGAATATCTAAAAAGATAAATTTATTAAGAGAGTAGAAGGGATAGACATGAAAACAAACATAAAGGAATTAAAGCACAGCTTGCTAAGCTCGAAGGCCAGAATTTGTTATTTACTAAGTCCAGGTGAGGCCAATAATTTGCATTCATAACAAAATCCACATTGAAGAAGTCTCTGCTTCTCCATGGACCACACCTTGTGAACCACTTCTGTGGAGAGTGGAAGACTGAATTGAACAAAAAAAGTAGCAGTATCCTGGGCAGTGTTGAGTGCTAATTTGAAATTACGATCATACAATTATTGTACTACCAAGTATGCTAGTATTTAAATGTTAGAATACTTGAGCACTTCTCTAACAACCCTTGGCTGCAAGGGTCCTGACTTATCTATAGTAATATACTGGGAATAGTCAGGGTTAGGGTCCTATTAAAATATAAAGGAAAACATGCTCGTAAAAGGTTTAAAATATTATTAAAATTATTGCTTTGGAAATCTTAACTGAAAATATTGAAATGATTTTATGATACTATAAGGATTACTTTAGTTCTTCTAACATTTTGTATCAGCCAATATATTCAGGAGATAATGCTTTAAATGAAAATATCAGATGTCAGTCCACAAAAATCGTAAATTTTGTAAAAGGCAGGTTTCATGTTATTTCAAACTGTGTTTAAAAATTTGTTTCAGCTACTGTTTTCAAATGTAGCTTTAGAGACTACTTTCAAGCCTGCTAGAAAATTATAGCTTTTTATTTATACATTTTGATGAAACATCACGTCTTCAAGGGATCTTGTAATGAGTAAGACTACTTTGTAATTTTTATCTTCTATTAAGCAAAATACAGTGAAGTAAATACATTTAAATTAAATCATTTGTGTTTTAATATTTATAAAAAATAAAAATAAACCTTATTTTCTTAGCCACAGGGTCTTCTAAAGCCATATTAATTTTGCTGTTGGAAAGTTGGGTGAATCATTTAAAAAGTATCTGCAGTTAATTTCTATGCTATTTTATTTTTCTCTGTTAGCAGGGTTAAGTTGTTTTCAGCAGAAAAACATAATTCTCTACTTTCTTTAAAAAGGGAGAATTCACTAGAGTTCCTTATTGGAATTAATGTAATCAGTATTCTAAATATTTTGCACAGGAGCCACCACAGCAGGCACAAGGAAGTTGATTTCTGTCAGAACTCTCATCTCTTCCTTTCATTGAGTTCTTTGTGAAATTGCTGTATGTGACATAAAAAGTGAGTTCAGATGATTTAAACCAAAATCTTGAAAAATAGTGTATAAGAGACCTGAGGAGTGGTTAATGGTAGTGGTTAATGGCACAGTAGCTTAAGAGGATGCTCATACAGCTAGTAAGTTGCTATAAACTGAAAGTTTTATACCCAAACTAACAAATGCATATGTTAAAATCTTAACACAAAAGGGTCTTTAGCAAGGTGATTAGGTCATGAGAGGATAGCCCTCATAAAAGTGATCCATTTGCGAACATCTTTTCCTTTACATTTTAATTTCACCCTAACCTTGACTATTTCCAATATATCACTTTAGATGAGTAAGCACCCTATCAGCCAAGGGTTGTTCCTAAACTTATAGTGATCCCAACTAATCTAATATTTAAATATTAGAATATTTGAGTATTTGGAAATAAGTTTAGGATCATAATTTCAAAGTAGCACTCAACACTGCCCAGCATACTCCTACTTTTTTTGCTCAATTCAAAAAATAAGAGGCCCATATAAAAGGCCCAAGAGACATCACTCACTCATTCCACCTGGTGTATGAACCAGGAAGCAGGCCCTCACAAGACATCAAATCTTCTGGTGACTTGTCGTTTATCAAATCTACTGGTGGTTTCTAGTAAATAACAAATTTGTGGACTTCCTAGGCTCAAGAACTGTGAGAAATACATTTCTGATCTTTATAAGCCAGTCTATGGTAGTTTTAAAACAGAAATATACATGCTTATAATATATACCTTGCAGTGAGCATACGATTATTTCTCTTTATTATATGGAAAATCTAATATATGAAATAAGTTAATGCTCAGCAAGGTTTTAGTATAGTGACTGATACATAATACATCTACAATAAATGTGAGCTAGAACAACAATTACATTAGCTACAGAAGCTTTTCTCAATCAGGCGTTCTTCCAACAATTGGTTGCATTAAAAACCAAAATCAACTTCTAGGTTGTATTTACACTTTTGCATTAAAATTATTATTGCTCTCTGGACTATATATATAATGATATTTTAATATAATTACAAATAAGTGACAAGTGTCCACTACCTACTTATATGTAGGGCATTTTATCATTGGTTTTTATTATAAACTTGTAAAAACTTATCACAGTTGCCTGGTGCCTGGCATCAACTTTAATATATACTTTAACAAGCATTTAAAAGGTTAAAAAAAAACTAAATGGTAAGGAGACTAGCTTAAATTTACTGTAAAAGTATCTATCACTTTAACTTGTTTGGGAATATTTTATATGCTTTCTGTTGACTTTAAATTCACTACCATAAAATCATACACCTCTATATTAAGCATGGAAAAAAAGGCTAGAAAACAATCTGGGGATTTTTCCTAACAAGCTATAATAAAAATGGGCTCCTAAGGCAAGATAAATAAAAGCATTTTTTAATACTTGCTGTATCCCCAATATAATATGTAAAACCAATTATTCACTTATCTGTAAAGATAATCAAGTTTGGGCTTCAGTTGATTGTATCCAAATAAATAATGCCAAGTTTTAGTTGAAATTATGTTTTCAAGATGAGATGAATGAAATTGTTTTCAAAAAAATTGTAAATAGATGAATAATTAATAAACATTGACATTGAGGGTTCTGTAACACCATTTTGAGTACAGCATATCATATATTGTTGAATTCATAGACAATTATGAAGAAAACCGTGAGGATATGTGAGTTTTTATTTTACAATGTCTTACGTTGTAGGGTAGTTTTACTCAACTACAGGCTCATATTCTTATATTGGAATTTTTTCTTTTTTTTAGGCTTAAGTGCATGTAAGTGAGTTAATAGGTGGCTAGAAGATAATTCACACTAACCAAAGTCACAAGAGATGGACTTCCTATTATTTTTTAATGGTGATAGAACCACCAATCAGACAAACATACCTGTGCCTGATGACTTGCTTAGTAGAAAAGACACATGGGAGCCAAATGAGAATACAGGATGCTTCACGAGTGTGAAACTTTTATTTTTTTAAAACTATACTCATAACCACAACAATAATGGTAACATAAACAATATGTATCTAAGAATATTAGTGATCACTAAATAGCCTTTAACATCACAGAGCTACTCTTGCAGTTAGTTTGGAACTGTGTAACTTGTTCTTTCAATCAATTTGAATAGAAATGCCAGGAGTCACTTTAGGATGAAATCATAAAGGTATAAATAGGTCTGTTCATATTTCTTTGTCTTCTTGGAGGCAAACGTAAAGGCCACAGGATGAAATGGCACAGCCACATGTGAGAGCTTGGAATACTGCATTTGAGAGGTAGAGCTATTAACCTCACAACTGATTTGGGATGTTAAGATGCAAATTTTACTGTGTGAAGCCTGTGAGATTTGATAATATATCACAACATAACCTAGCATTACCTAACAAATCAAGGGATTAGTTAGTCATTTCAAACAGAGCATGGTGCATCTGATCCTTCACCAGCTATAAATTTATATCAGCATACTTCCCTCCCTATACTCTAATGATCTTTTAAAAACTGGAGAATTTAAAAATAATTTAAGGCACATGGCTGCTTACAAATTATCAGTGTTATTTCTGTAGTTAGTTAATTCTGGCCATAGTATGTGTTGATTTGCTTAGAACCCTACCCTTTTAGGGCCAGCTTTTTTATTTTCAGGAGTTTTCTCCCTTGCTGTCATTTCCATGTACCTATGTTAACTACAGGAAGAAGAAAAAAGTTTACTCATAGGTTTTAATGATATAGTAAGTTAAAATATTCAAAGCTAGCTAAGAGCATATTCCAAATAATATCAGCCTGTGTGGCATTTAGGTAGAGATTATTTTCAGGGTTTGGTACACTGGAGTCATGACTATACTACAACAAATATATTTAAGAGTAATAATTCTTACACTGAATTATGGATGCTTGTTTCTATCAAGTACATAGACTTTTGGCTTTAATAAGTATTTATATTATTTTGATCCAAATGAGTATTGTTTTTAGATATTAGTCTTGGTGTCTTACTGAGAGTCATTAAATGTATAGGTCTAACATGTAACTCTTTTCGTACAAAAATACTACTTTTAGAATTAATATTTTTTAAACTAGAAAAATGTAGAACAAATATTTTTCCCAAATATTAACACATTAAACAATGTCAAAAATTTCACTGGACAGGAGATATGATTCATGGATATAACTTTTGTTCAGTAATTTATATACATAAGAATATTTATATATTACAGCAGCATAAATCTTAAGATGACTCACTTCTTCAAATAAGTCATTTTCTTCTGGAACATATTTAATACTAATAGCTCTGTGTATTTCCAAACGTATACAAATGCATTATATATACATACAACATATATACATATGTATGTACACACACTTGCACACCCACACCTACATCATAATAAAGACCTTATTGAAAGAAAGAAATACATAACTTTTTAAAACACAGAGCAACATTTTTTTCAATAAGGTCCTCTTTTATTTATGTTGATAGATGAATTTCTAGTCATTAAGAATAAGGGCAAAAAAGTAAAAAAGACAAACTATGCTTTCCAGCTTTTAAGAAATTTTGTCATATAAATTTAGAGGGAAGAGTTTACTCTTTCAAGTTATTAGAATAACATTAATTTCTCTAGTACAGTGAATATATAAAGGCTAAAGTCCAAATAAATTAACAGCCATCACCCTTGTGTTCTGAAAGTTTCAATTTGTCTACTTGTCTGGAAATGATATGTGTCAGTGGCAGAACTCCTTTAAATGGGTTACAGAATGCTTAAATAATTAGTTATCTAGCCCAATGATATAATTTCAGAACTAGCCCATAAATATTAATAGCATAAAATAATACGACCTTTATTGAGAAAAGGATTATTGTTGGGAAAAGCAGCAAAGGAGAAAGCACTTACAGAGTGCCTACATAAATTGGTTGTGAGTAACCTATAAACAAGGAACAACAAACCATGGAAAGCCGCAGGAGGCCTCTGAGGAGGAAGGCTTCTCCATGCCTCATGTTCCCGTGCAGGGTAACCTCGGCTCTGTTACCATAAATATTGTGCTAAAGGACATAAAACCCCTTTGTAGCACTATGCCATAGCCAGACTTGTAGGCTCCTTGTAAGGTTTGCATTCCATCAGCTGTGCATAGATAATAAGCTAAAGATAAACATATGTTCTTGTTTTGTGAAACTCTCAAACCGCCACTGATATCTTAGAATGACACACCAGTTATGGTTCACTGATTCAGTTCCAGCTCACTGATTCACTCCACCATCACCCTCTCCCCACCGTTACTCTACCCCTACTCTGTAGATCAAAGTGATTGTAACCAATAAATAGAGTGGATGATCAGAGCTCGGGGCCTTCACTGTCGCCTTCAAAACAATGAGTGTTGGCCCCCTGGTCCCACAATCTCTCTTAATCTTTCTTTGTCACCACCCAACTCGGGATACACATGTGTGATGTAGGGCTGGCTTCCTACATTCTGGTGCCCAATGTGGGGCTCACGGATCCCTACATTCTGGCACCCAATGTGTGGGGCTCATGGATTCCCTACAGATTACTATGCTCTGTTATTTTTGACATAGAGACTCATATGTATCACATCATATAATCTTTAAAACATTTAAGAACATTCCATCAACCTCCATTGTGAAAAATGAAATACCTGATATATGCATCTCAACCAAGATCACATGTTGATTAGTACCAAAGTTAGTATTTGACTTTTTTTCTGGGTTCAATCCAATGCTTTTCTAAATATATATCATGGCACTTACTTTTTTAATTTTATCACTACTACATGGTCCAAAGAAAGAACTGTGAGTCCTGGAATGTAACATTAAGTTGCCAACTCATAGCATATAAAAAGAAAATTGGAAAGACCTAGAGCATGAGTATTTAACCTAAGATATGGTAATCATGGGTGAGTATATAAATCCATTTATCCTATATCAAAAGTGGTATATAGAAAGACATTTTGGGAGGCTGGAATATTTTCAGTTTATGATCTGAAAGAGTATTTATTCTTTAAATAAATAAAATAATGAAGAACTTCTATTTGTGTAAGTCAAACTACTTATTTTCTGAACTCTTAACCATCATAGCCCAAAGATAGGAGATTTTGTGTTATACTGGAACCATAAAGCCATAATTCTCAGTTGAGGGGAAAATTTCAGTTAGTCATTATATCAATTAATTTTTAGAAACAAACACCACCAATACTTTAACAAGCTTACTTTGTAGAAACTTACAGTTAGGCATATGTTAAGTTGTTTTTCAAAATTTGGTCAGAATGAATGGACAATACTAGATCTATGTTTAAAAATGTTTGTTAAATGAGTGATAGATACTTCAGAAAAAAAACGGAAATGATAACATGAGATAAATATAAGTAATTCATATCATCAATTTTTTTGAAACAGTATGCTTAATATTATTTATATTTTCTTTATTTTTAGTAGCATTTCACTCATTTCAATGCACCTTTAAATATTACATTTCTATAGAAACAATGTCACAAAGGTAATCCTCAATCTCAAGCCATGGATGACAAATCATCCTTAACCTTGTTGTTGGTTAGCTTTTAAAAACCATATGGAATGTTCATCAAGATAATCCATACGGAAAATATAAACAAATCCCAAACATTTAAAATGCCTGAGATTATACATGAGATATTGTCTGTTAGTAGTGGGATTATATAAGAAATCTATAAAAATAAGACATATAGAAAAATAAAAATGTATGTGAAAGACTTCTATACCAAATGCTACCAAACATACTGAAGATCTTAAAAGAAACCAAATTTTGTGTAGAGATACGCTCATTGATTGAAAGATGTAATATGGTTGAGATGTAAGTTTTCCAACATATTATAATAGATTCAACAAAATTCCAGTCACATTCTAGTAGGGCTTCTTAAACAGAAATTGACTGGTTGACTCTAAAATGTATGTATTACAGAAATGCCAAAGCAATATTATAAAAACTTACACTATATAATTTCAAGACTTACTAGAAAGCTTCAATAATAAAGACAATGTGATATTGGCATAGGAGCTATATGTAGATCATTTGAAGGGCTAGGGAGTCTGGAAATAGATTCAAATGATCTATTCATTTGATTTTAAATAATGATGCCAAGGCAATCTGATGAGGAAAGGAAAGTCTTTTAAATAAATACTACAGGAATAATTTAGTATCCATATGTGACAGAAAATAAAATTAATCTTAGCCTTATGTCATGTCATACTGTAAAGAGGCATGAGGGTACTTTCTGGGTGATTGTAATGTTGTATATTTTAGTGTTACATTAGTTAATACATTTGTCAAAGCTCAGAAAATAAATTTTTAAGATTTGTCCATCTAATTCTATGTATGTTTTAATATAAAAATCTAAAAAATTGTCTCTGAATTATATGAATTAATTAAAACACATCAAAATTACAATGAAATTATTAGAACAATATAGACACATTGTAGCGACCGATGTGACCCTGCAGATATTTTAATCATACAATCTAACCTGTATTTGAGTACTTATTGTAATATTCTTTAACATTTTCCCCATATTTGAAAAATTTTAATGATGAAATATTGAAAATAGTTGACAGAGGGCTTGTGCCATCAGTAGTTACTCCTTCTTTTAAAGTATACTCTTGAAAGTATGGGCCAAGAGACACACAAATTGCAAAAACATGCCTAAATGAGAAATAAGGCTTATATTTTGCTCATAAATATTCATATAGAAAATGTATTTCTTGCTTACAAATTATCAGATATAGAAAATACAGTCAGCTGCCAAGGGATTAATAAACAGGAGCTCAAACAACTCAATTGCAAAAAGCCAAGTGATCCAATTTAAAAATGAGCAAAAGATCTCAACAGACATTTCTTAGAAGATGACATACAAATGGCCAATGGGTAGGTGAAAAAAGGCTTAGCATCACTAATCATTTGGAACATGCAAATCAAAATGACAAGGAGATATCATGTCACCCCAGTTAAAATGGCTTTTATCACAAACACACAAAAAATTGGATGCTGATGAGGATGAGGAGAAAGGGGAGCCCTCATACACTATTGGTGGGAATATAAAATAGTAAAGCCATTTTGGAAAACAGTCTGAACATTCCTTAAGACACTAAAAGCACAACCGCCATAAGATCCAGAAATCTCCCTGCTGAGTATATACCAAAAAATAAGAATATAAGTTTTTTGAAGAGATGTTTGCATATATGGCTTTTATTATGTTTCTTCTACGTCTAGTGTGTTGAAGGTTTTCATTGTAAAGGGATGCTGGATTTTATTGAATGCTTTTTTTTTTTAATCTATTGAGATAATTGTGGTTTCTGTTTTTAATTCTGTTAATGTGATGAATCACATTTATTGACTTGTGTTTGTTGAGACATCCCAGCATCCCTCGGATGAAAACCACCTGATCATGGAGAATTATGTTTTTTAATGTGCTATTGGATTTAGTTTGCTAGTATTTTGTTGAGGATTTTGCAACTATTTTCATTAGAGGTATTGGTCTATAGTTTTCTTTTTTTCTTTTTAATTATACTTTAAGTTCTGGGGTACATGTGCAGATCGTGTAGGATTGTTACATAGGTATATACATGCCATGGTGTCACCTACATTAGGTATACGCATCCCCCTGTCACCTACATTAGGTATTTCTCCTAATCTTATCCCTCCCCAATCCCTCACCCTCTGCTATCTCACCCCTAGCTGCCCCACCTCCCATAGGCTCCACTGTGTGATATTCCCCTCTGTGTGTCCATGTGTTCTTATTGTTCAACACCCATTTATGAGTGAGAATATGCAGTGTTCAGTTTTCTGTTCTTGTGTCAATTTGCTGAGAATGATGTTTCCAGCTTCATCCATGTCCCTGCAAAAGGACATGAACTCGTCTTTTTTATGGCTGCATAGTACTCCATGGTGTATATGTGCCACATTTTCTTTATCCAGTCTATCTAGGCAGAAATTCCTCCTTCTCCATCTTTTGAAATAGTTTCAGTAGAATTGGTGCCCATTCTTCTTTGGATGTCTGGTAGAATTAGGTTGTGAATTTGTCTCACTGTAGGCAAGATTCTGAAGACAACATTGGTCAAGGAACATTGGAATACTCATAGTGGTACCAATCAAAGGGGAAGCCACATAGAAATAATGCAAGAAGCCCCAAACCACAAAACCAGGTCCATGAAGAGGACAATTCAAATTGGAAGGTTATATAAATAGCAAAAATATCTAAATGATTTCTGTAAGCCATGCACAAAATACAGCTTAGGGTAAAATATTAAAAAGAGTATTGCTGTATTTTCTCAAAAATTTGAAATAGAACAGTGCTACTGTGCTGCTTTATGCATAATTCTAAGTAGCAGTATGGAGCCACATGAAATGATTGCTTGTGGATACTACCATTTATAGAACTCAGTCTGAGTATTTGTATTTACAGAAACTAGAAACAATCTATTCAGTCTCAATGGTCTGGAAAAGGACATGGAAAGCAGAGGAAAAAAAGCCTGGAATCAAATGGACTGGTTAAAAACAGAACATTTTACAAATCACCAAGAAAATAAAAACAAGAGGTAAGAAATGATAGCCTTGACATAAATATTTCCCCTGTACTGATAGGAACAGAGACTAATATGCTTCTATTTTTCCAGCTAACATAATTACAGTTTTTAAAATAAGAACCAATTGTTCTTACTCATGTGGAACCAAAATAAATTCCTAAATTATAAACCTACAGATTGTAATAAGCCTTCCTAACAGTTAGGAATATATAGAACTAGGTAATTGAGTTTATTGTTACAGAGTTTAGGGAAAATTCTTAAGGAATATAAATTTTTTATATGGAGATGGCAGATTTCATTGATGATAATTGTTCTAGATTAAGGAAAAAGCAGCAAAACTTTTTGAAACATAATTTTGTTAAATTTAACAAATATTCTTAGCTAAAAATTTAGATATTAGAAATATAGATTTTTTTTTTTTGCCTTTGTCTTCTTCATGTCCCTGGTAAGCACTGGATTTGACTATTAAATATAAAAAAGGGTAGCTCAGGGAATTTTTTTGTCTTTTCAGCTCATTATCTTTCTAATGTAGCTATCAAACCTTAATGGCAAAAGTTGCCAGAAGGAATTATTGTACATATAAAATCTTCAAATATATGGATAGTACTAACTGGAACTTGTTCATTTTTGCAGTCTAGAATTAGAGAACCCTATAAACATTAAGAGAGAAAAGCTTAAGATAAATAACTGGATACTATTAAATGGAGAAAATGGAATTTCTACGAAATATGGTAACTGAAGTGAACACTTATTTTTGAAATATTTTATTTGTAGAAAATATACATTAGGAAATCTGGATACTTGAAACACATGTTTCTGTCTTGAAGCAGTTATGAACAATTTTTAAAAAGAGATAACGATGACCTAGTGATACACTCAAAAGCCCACAAACCAGAATTAATGGGGTAGGACATTTTATATGGTCACATTTATTTTGTTAACAGTATTGCTGCAACTTTCTTAATATGTTGTCATGTGACACACATCATATATAATCCAGAATGCATTTACACATAATCCGATGCACCTAGTTTATGGCGAGTTAAAATTCATCATTAAAATGAGAAGAAATGCTTTCAAAATTAATTTTGTATGCTAAGGAAATGACAGCAATTACTGAATATTGGTTAGATCTTCAAGGTAGAAACATAGGGTGCACATCGAAATATACAAGTCTCTAGTCTGAAGCAGAGGGCTTGCTGGAGATAGAAAAGAGAGGAGATCTGAAGACCACACCCAGAGCATATTAAATGTTCACAGATTTCAGGTAAATATATTCTAGAGAATCACACTGATTTGGAAAGTTAAGTAAGATGATAAGAAAACTAGGAAAGGATATTATCTTGGGATGAAAGTGAAGAAAATATTTCAAAGAAATGAAAAGCTCCAAAGCTAGTATTAAGAAAAGTAAGAGGAGGTCTGAGCATTGACTAATGGATTTAGCAACAAGGATATTTAAAATATATGTGTTTTAAACCATAAAAACATTTATTTTTAATTAATTGTATTTCCATAAAATCTTGGTGATATTCAGAGTAAAGAGATTTGCCTTAAAATTATAGATAAGAGGACTTCTATTTATGTCTATGATGAAGTGTATTATAGTAGAATAAAGAGAACAAATAAAAAACTTACATAAATGGAAATGTATATATCAAGAGAATAATCAAGAAAAAGATGACTCAAGTGACCAAGGCAGATCTTGGAGAGACAGAAACTTCAGGGAGGTGAACCAACATTCCACAATATGTTGGAATCCTGCCAAACGATGAGACAAAGGACAACATCTAAAAGGCAGAGAAATATTGATAATCTCAAAGGGCTGGAAAGACAAAACTTGGAATTGGGTCCATTTCTAATTCCTGAACTGTGGCTAGAATTTAGTGAGAGAGGTGTCTGAGTCCAGTTAAGCTGCTAGGGCGAAATACTATAGACTGGGGGGCTTATAAACAACAGAAATTTATTTCTCAAAGTTTTGGAAGCTGAGAAGTCCAAGGCCATGGCACCTATAATGTTTGGTGTCAGATGAGGGCTTATTTTCTACTTCATAAATGGTGTCTTCTAGTTGTGCTCTCAGATAGTGGAAGGAGAAATGGCAGCTTTCGGAGGCCTCTTTAATTAGGGCACTAAGGCAGTTCATGAGTGCTCTGAATTGGTAGGCTCTGAGGGCTATTTAATGACCTCCCAAAAACTCTACCTCCTGATATTGTCAAATTGATGATTAGATTTCAACATACAAATTTGGAGATGACACAGATATTCAGACCATCGTAGGAGTGTAAGGAAGTCAGGTGCAAAACTCTGCCCATTTTTCACTTGAAGCACTTTATAAATTTGTGAACAATAATTTTTTTAAAAAAAGACTAAAAACAAATGAACAAACAAAACAATCCAAACTATTAGCAACGATCTGCAAAAGTAAACTATGTATTTTCTCCATTATCACAGTGTTAAGAAGCGAAGTGCATCTAACCCTTAAGATTTGCAACAAAGTAAAAATAGATTAAACTTGGCAAAAACTGTTGCAATGAATACTCAAGTTGGCAAAGTATCTTATTAGATTAAGGTGACCTTTCACCAGTTTCTTAAGAGAGGATCAAGTGACTAGGGGATTGGTAACTGTTTAAAAAACTATTTCTTTAAAAAACATCCTGATTTCTAATGGTTTTAGATTTACATGATCTAAACACTCCCATAAAGCTGATTTCAAGCTAATGATATGATATAACTGAACACAGATTTGGGAAGAAATTCACATATTTGGCCTAAGTCAGTATGTGCTAACTCCAGTAAATTTAACAAAGTCTACCTTCTCCATAAGAAAACAGCATCACAAAATTTATAATATAAATTATGTATCAATTAAGAATGACCAGTAATGTATATAAACCATACTAAGAGAAATAATAGAACAATAGAAACAGAAAACCTGACTACTAGGATAATAACAGATAAATGCAATAAAAAATGATAAAGGGGAGATCACCACCAATTCCTCAGAAATACAAACTACCATCAGAGATTACTACAAACAGCTCTATGCACATAAACCAGTAAATCTAGAAGAAATGGATAAATTCCTGGATACTTGCACACTCCCATGACTAAGCCAGGAAGAAGTTGAAACCCTGAATAAACCAATAACAAGGTCTGAAGTCAAGGCAGGAATTAATAGCCTACCAACCAAAAAAAGTCCAGGTCCAGATGGGTTCACAGCCGAATTCTACCAGATGTATAAAGAGGAGCTGGTAACATTCCTGTTGAAACTATTCCAAACAATACAAAAAGAGGGAATCCTCCCTAACTCTTTCTATGAGACCAACGTCATCCTGATACCAAAATTTGGCAGAGGCACAACTAAAAAAGAAAACTACAGGCCAATATCCATTATCAACATTGATGCAGAAATCTTCAATAAAATACTGGCAAACCAAATCTGACAGCACATCAAAAAGCTTATCCATCACAATCAAGTAGGCTTCATTCCAGGGATGCAAGCCTGGATCAACATATGCAAATCTATAAACATAATCCACCACATAAACAAAACCAAAGACAAAAACCACATCATTATCTCAATAGATGCAGAGAAGGCCTTGGACAAAATTCAACAGCACTTTTTGCTAAAATCTCTCGATAAACATGTATCAATGGAATGTATCTCAAAATAATAAAAGCTATTTGTGACAAACCCACAGCCAATATCATACTGAATGGGCAAAAACTAGAAGCATTTCCTTTAAAACCTGGCAGTAGACAAGGTTGCCCTTTCTCACCACTCCTATTCAATATAGTATTGGAAGATCCAGCCAGAGCGATTAGGCAAGAAAAAGAAATGAAGGGCATTCAATTAGGAAAAGAAGAAGTCAAATTGTCCCTATTTGCAGATTACATGATCATATATTTAGAGGACTCCCCCATATCAACCCAAAACCTCCTTAAGCTGATAAGCAACTTCAGCAAAGTCTCTGGATACAAAATCAATGAGCAGAAATCTCAAGCATTCCTATACATCAACAACAGACAGAGAGCCCAATCAAGAGTGAACTCCCATTCACAATTGCTACAAAGAGAATAAAATACCTGGGAATACAACTCACAAAGGATGTAAAAGATCTCTTCAAGGAGAACTACAAACTACTGATGAAGGAAATAAGAGAGGAGACAAACAGATGGAAATAGATTCAGTTATTCCATCCGAATAGTCTAAATAATTCAGGCAGAGGCACAGATTTTTAGGCAACCTTGATTAATATCCACAAATCTCAAATTATTTGGAATTATGTAATTACCATTTTAGTGTGCTAATGCCTTGTCAATCATGCACAAGATTTACAACCAAAGATAGAAATGTTTGAGTCACAACTCCTTGATAATACTGTGTAAAGAAACCTTCATGCCTTCAACAAATTTAATTTTAAAATGATGGTGTATACTCTTTTGTTACTATTAATTTCACTTAAAAACCAAAGGAACTTAATGCCCAAACAAAACAGATATGCACAAGAATATCCACAGCAGTTTTATTAACCATGGGCAAAAACTGGAAGTAATCTAAATCTCCACCTGTACATAAATGAAGGAAAAATTTGTGGTAAAATCATATAAGTTATGCAGAGAAATAAGAATGGAAGCTAACAGAAAATATCTTACAGCATTTTTGGAGATTTGCTTTTTTATATATAGAAACTTACCAATTTACAATGTACACCCACATATTTTGGAGACCTTAATTTTTATAATATTTAAATGTTTAATTTATAATATTTACTGGGTTAATTCCTTGAGAAAGATCATAATTGAAATATATAAAAAGGATACTGAACATTTAAAATATATGAAGATAGATTGTCAAAAATACATGAATCTATGTGACTTTTTTAAAGAACTTATACATTTATCAAAGGTTGACTACAGTTACTGCTAAAGTTGTTAATTCTAATAACAATAAATTTAATACTTCTAAGCTTTAAAATGTGTAACTTTAGTAAATTGAAAATTAATTAAACAAAGTAAACTCTTCATTGCTTACTTCTGTGAGCAAGTCTGCCCTCCAGGACATCAGAATAAACAAATTATTTTTAAAATCCCTCTTACATAGAGCAGCAACCAGTAACACAGATGATAAGAGATCACATTCTAATTGTCTTGCAATTTTTTTTTTTTTTTTTTTTTTTTTTTTTTTTTGAGACAGAGTCTTGCTTCATTGCCAGGCGCCAGGCTAGAGTTCAGTGGGCTGATCTTAGCCTGCAACCTCCGCCTCCCAGGTTCAAGCAATTCTCCTGCCTCAGCCTCCTGAGTAGCTGGGACTTCAGATGCGCGCCACTACACCCAGCTAATTTTCGTATTTTTAGTAGAAACAGGGTTTCACCATGTTGGCCAGGATGGTCTCAATCTCTCGACCCTATGATCCACCCGCCTCGCCTCCCAAAGTGCTGGAATTACAGGCGTGAGCCACCGTGCCCGGCCAGTCTTGTGAATTTTAAGATTTCATAGAAGGGCACATTATTTTGAAATATTACTTAGTGAGCAGTAGGTCTTCAGAGTCCTACCTCTTCTAACTTTGTGTGCCTTTTGTAAATTATGTTCATAAATGCACAATTAATGATGCCTTCTTTATTGGCATATGTTCTGTTTAGTGTAACAATATTTAAAGTACATACGGCTTGTAATTTGCTCTGTCTTACAGTTATATATTGAGGTTTCTTTTTCATAGTATCCTTTTATTCCCTCCAGTTTCTTTCTCTCTTTTTTCTATTCATTTTTGTGATATGGTAAATAAATACATGTACAAGAGTATAGTATGTTTCTCTTAATTATTATTACTTTAAAAAATTTCCAAAAGCACATGCTGCACTATAATGGTAATGATAAAGTAAATGTAATTATTCACCTAGCTGCATCCTGAAAAAAATTGTAACAAAGGGGGAGGAGTCTGAAAGATACACTAATGTTTCTGTATGTCTTTGCATACTTTCCACCTCCAAGCTTTACAATTTCATAATACTCCATCACAAGAATGAGTTTCTATATTCTCTAGACAAAAAGTTGTTTTTCTTAGCAATTATAATAAAATTTTAAAAAAGAAGACGCTTTTAAACTGAATTGCTTTAACACTCCTAAAGCTCCCTGGACTCCTGTTAGCGTATCTTATTCTTAGTGTCTGTAGTAAAAGCACATTTCTCCCTTTTTTAATACATTTCTAAATTTTTATTACTATCTTATACGCAATTAAATCACAAAGTAAGCAAAGCCAATTGAATGGTGGCTGAACAGCCATCACTTCTATACAGTATTAAAAACGAAAAATGAACACAATTTAGATTTACCAGCTAATTTAGTCAGGTATCACCCTACGGCATCAACACCATTTGTCACTATGACTGCAGCCTGGCATCTAGGCCCTATCACCAGTAGCTTTCACAAAGCAAATTAAGAACTTTTTAAAGTTTTCTTTGCTCAGGAAAGAAAAGCAAGCATTTAATATTCTTTACATGTAAGCTCTTGTGGTCAACTCCAGTGTCATATTAACCTTACCATTTGAAAGTTAGAAGTTATAATACAAAAATTTGCTGCAGTATATAATACATCTGTTTTTCAGAGTCCCACAAATCATAAAAATTATAGCCTTCAAAAAGTTACAAACATGTAGAAAAAATAATAGAATTTTGTTCTGTGTAGACTCAAACTACTGCCATTCTTTCACATTCAATGTAATATTTTTTATTCATTATCCTTTGAATATATTTTATTTCTGTAAGATTATGTGCTAAATTCAGAAAATTGCATTCACATGGCATAAACACTATGCATTTGAGTTAGCAACTGATAACTCAGTCTAGTTTTGTAGTTAAGATTTCATAGCAAATTTGAAATAAGTAGAAGCAATTCTTGATTTCTACAAACAATTTACAATAATCATAGAGTTGCATAATTAAAGCCAAGTTTGGAAAAATTAAATTGTCTGGTTGTGTGTTTTCTTCAACAAGGAAATTGAAAGAAGAACTTAGAGACTTGTCTAAAGTTGGTGATAGATTTTTAATTATATAGCTCTGGCATGTGTCTCTTAATCTGATATTTACTTAACTGCAAAATATATATTAATAGTAAAGTTTGTAAAATAACATCTTGACTACCTCTAAAACCTTCTGACACTATCAAAGTCAGGAGTTGATCTGCCTCAATACTTCGAAGGCAAATGTCAGAAGTTTTCTTGTGAGCAGTATCTGGGAAACTTGCATTTAGCCAACCAGATTAAACTCTTATCAGCTTCCTTAATGTAGAGACTGATGTCAGTGGTTGTAGTCAATGAGCCTCTCATCTGTTGGTACCATTTACAAAGACATTGCTAATGAAAACGGGATGCACCAAACTCTGGCCCTATTTTATCCATTTGACTCACCCAATTCCATTGTTCTTATTCCCTGTTCATTCAACATAACTTTGCCTTGCCCCAGGTTTATGTGCAGAAAGAGAATAAATGGGAAAATCTTCTAGGCATTCAGTCTTCAGGTGACTAATTTTCACAACAAATAAATAAGTTGGCATTATGTGACCTAAAATACCATTTAAGATATTAATTTTTGAAAAAATCCTCTGAGTTTACCAAGCTGGATTATTACCTTTATAAGCACTATCAAATCACATGGCACATTCCCTATCACAGCCCCTCCTGCACTGTAAAATATTATAATGTTTACTTATTTCTCACCTCTACTAAACTGTATGCTCCTTTAGTAAAAAAAAAAATATCATATTTGTTGCTTTATTACCAGTATGTTAAACATGGTGATATGGCCAGCTGATAGCCTGCCACATAAGTTTCTTACAAAATATTTTAAATAAATGAAAGGCTTATTCACTGAATGCTAGATTATAGAAGTATGAAGTTTCCAGAACAATAATATTAAATAGCCAAACCCCAGGTTAAATTTTTTTAGCATAGAAATTCTTGCATACTACTAACAACACATAAAGTCCATAAAGAAACATATAAATTTTACAGAACTAAAAAGGAAAAGCTCTTTTTACACTTTAATAGGTGAAAATAATATTGGCTAATGCAATGTTTAGTTTCAAATAATATTCACTATATTTTAAAATATTTTTATGTGGTATGATTATTTTAACGGGCTATGTACCTCAATAATAATTTTTTTTTTCTATAAAGACAGGTAATACATGCAAACATTTTTCTGTCAGATTTTTGGTTATCTTTGATGAGTATATTTAACCCACTATTTTTTTTAGCTACAATTGCACAGTAATTCAAATATCAAGCCACAGAAATTTCTTGTTTTTGCATACATTGTGGATACATACAAAATTACATCTTTCAATAGAGAAAAGCAACTTCATGAATCCACAAATACCCTTATATATTTGCTTTTAACCTTGCTCCCTTATTTTTCTAACTGTATTGCACAGCAAAAGTTAGGCATCACAAAATGTACAAAACAAATAAACTTATATGCAAAACCAGAAATGAACAGTTTCACATATACATGTATAACAAATCCCATATGTTTCTCTAATTCACTTTGTTTCACACTTAGAGAATTTAGTCAATTTCTGGATGACAACTTTTTCTATTTGTATGATCTTTTATTTTATGTTATCAAATAAGGACGTTTTATCCTCTGAGTTTGAATTCCTCCATTGCAGATATTAATGAACATATGATGACTGGGCAATAACTATTACTGCCTAGTAAGAAGGCTAGAGGATAATACATAAATAAAGGTTACTAACAGTAGGAGAATAAAGGGGAAATTATCTAATCAATCTCTGAGGTACCTAGCCAGTATATGTTTTATGTCAATAACTAAACACACAATATCTGATTAGAAACTGAATCAGATTATTTGGCATGGTTGACATTGCTAACATCATCAAATAATTTGACAATTTTTTCTACATCTAAGCATTAATCCAAAAAGCCTATCAGAACCTTACTCAGTAAGTAATGTCTTTATTATGCTAATTTTTGCCCCAGTGTCCTAAATTCTTGGAGGAATCTTTGCACTAAACACTGGTTATGGCTGTGAGTTCAATTTGCTTCTCTTTAAGATTGATTGAGCTCAGGTGCAAAACACAATTTTATGTGTTGACTATGTGAGATTGATCTGTTATTTAGTTACTTACTAGTAACTAATAACTAGTAACTATTTAGTTACTTACTAACAATGTTATTTAACTCTGCAGTAAAAAGACATGCACGAATACATCCTACACTCTCTCGATGCCTTGTGACACATACTTTATAATTACAATAATGACACCAGTAACTAAAATAGCAAAAACATCTGATTATATTATTAACATCTAAAATGGAATAGACTTGGATATATAAAACTTTCCTGAAGCTCCAGTGCACAAGAAAGGCTGTCTAGCAATTCTGTAGTAGTTTTAATTAATCATTTCTTTTGCAGCTTGTTTTCTTAAGAAAGCATGAAGCCTTTGTATGATGAACATGGTTTCAGAAAACATAGGCTATTACATTATTATTTGAATAGAGTGTGCACAGTAGATTATAAAGCAGTTTTCTGTATGCCATGCTGTGCCTACCTAAAAGGTACATAAAAATTCAATTGTGTCTATTGATCCAGAGGTCCAATAAAAAACATATGATTTCATAAATTCAGAATTTTGATGACTGCTAGATTTTCAGGTACATTTGTGAGGAGACAAATATATATATATAAATATATATATATTTATATATATATAAGTTTCTTGTAAATATATTTGCTTAACTACATTTAAATAAAATAAGAATCCAATGTTCATAAAAACTGCAAGATTCTTAGAAAATCAGTTTACCATTGTATATTAAAAGAACCATATTTTTAGAGAACCTAATTTAAAATATCTGCCAACTTAAAAATCACTATTATTTATTACAAAACATCATTTTCCATCTAAGCTATAAGTAATTTATATATTTATATAGTGAGTCTCATTATTCAGGTTAGTTATATTCTATAAGGTTGATGAAAACACTGAATTAGCAAATAAAGTACCATTGCTCCTAAGGGAAATGTAGGATTAGGTTCCTGAAATGCTCTGGTCACATTTTCATCACCTGACCAATACATAATTTTGGTTTATTAGGGTTTCTGTTTAAAGACACATAATTGTATATACAGATGTGTGTATATATATATATGTGTGTGTGTGTGTGTGTGTGTTATATAATATAAAATATATAATTGTATTTACATAAAATAGAGAGAGAGAGACTCTCTCTGTAACCCAGGTTGAAGTACAGTGGCACAGTCATGGCTCATTGCAGGCTTGACTTCCTGGGCTAAGTTTATGCTCCTGCCTCAGCCTGTATAGTAGCTTGGACTATAACTGTATACCACTACACTTGGCTAGCTTTTGTATTTTTTGTAGAGACAAGTTTTCATCATGTTGCTCAAGTTGGTCCCAAATACCTGGGCTCAAGTGATGCACCCACCTGGGCCTTCCAGAGAATAACAGGCATGAGTAACTGAGCCCAGTCCCTGTATGTTACTTGTTATTAATTCTTCGGACTTTTTTTGAAGCAAGAGGCTTTGGAGGCCATTTGTGTTATATAGGTTCATGTGCCAAAGCCCTCCTTAAACAACCCAGTCTCACAAACACACACACACAAAAAAAAAAAAAAACCCACCTCCCACAAAACCGCACTTCTCTGTAACCCTCTTCTGTGTAACATTTAGCAAGTATTTTTAAATTTTGTCTGAAGCCTCCAGATCTGCATTACCTGCTTTACCTGTAAATTTATTATTTTTTACACTGCATTTTCTTTTGAAGTATGAGAGCTGGCTACCACTAGTTGAGAAAAATTTAGCATTTTCCTTACCCTGGTAATATAACTATAAATTTATTTGGGTTTTACTCTCACAACAATGCTGTTGACTCTACTTTTTAAAAATAAGTCATCATCTCATGAATTTACCAATTTAGCCACTTTTTCATCCTCCAGAGCTTCATCAGGCATTATAGATATTATTGGAGCACTTTCTGGAGTGACCTCTCACATAGACCAGCAAATTTTCTCTTCCTTTGTCTTCATGTGTGTTGATTTATTAACATTGAATTCTTGGCCAACAGTACTGTAAATTGTGGCTGAATAAAGCTTCTCTAAAATTGTACTTTCCCCATAAGGTATATCATAGTCTCCTAGTGATCTGGAGCACTAGATAGTCCTTTAGCGCTGTGCTGGAGGCCATTTCAAATAGTCAAGCTAGCACCAAAAGTATGAAAATATTAAAAAAGGCAGTAAATTGACCAAGAAATAGACATTTGTTTATAATATGACATCTGAAACAAAAGGCAGAGCATCACTTTGTTCAGTCTCAGCTGAGAAGATGTGTAACAGAAACTCAAATATTTTTATCACTCTACATGTTTATGAATAACAATGAAAACACTGGTAATTATGATTTTGGAATTATTAATAAATTTAAGTAAAGAGTGTGCAAATACAGATTTCGTTAACAATATATAATCATGTGAAAACTCTATTGGAATAATTTTGCTGATTTAAACCTTAATACCTATTTCATAACATCAGTTTGTCCTGGTGAACTCTTAATGGGAGCATCAAAGAGAAGTCAACCATTACTTACCTTCCCCATCACTTGTATCCAATTATTTTCTGTTCAGTGAAAACATTTATTTTTTCTTTTATCCATCAGAGTTTAAGCAGAAAAACAGAACTACTGCTTAACTCTGTAAGACTTTGTTTTTCACATTTGATGCTGGCATTCAAAGGCTGCAGGGAAACACTTAACAAAGTAACAGATAGAAGGGAGACCAAAGCTAAACAACTCTTGCCCACACTGAAAGATACTAGGATGTACTGGAGCCCATTTCGATTCTCATTGTCTCTAACCATGATGAGATGGATATTCTGCAAGAGAAAGCACAGCTCTGTGTCATGAAACTAAACCTACAACTGGTCCCGGAACTATAAAAGCTGAAGAAGTATCCAGCAGGTACTTGGTATGTATATGTATCTCTTTACACACTAATTTTCAACAAAAACAATAAAGTTATGCTTTCCCCTAATATGACACAACTTTTTCAGTGACTTTAATTATAGAATTTGGGAGTATTAAGAGAACACCCTGAGGGGATCACCTGTGTCACAGATATATCATTCTGAACCCCACTGTATAGAAGCAACCCACTGTTACCTTGATTGTTGAGATCAGTTACCGAGCCGGTACCATGACTACCTTCTTTGCCTATAGGTTTATTTGAATGATAAATTAAATGTGTTTGGACTGCAATCTCAGTTTCCAGGTCCAGTTTTTACTTAAATTTATTTATAAGTCCAATTATGTTTTATCACTTGTATGAGCAGTCCTTCTCTGAAACTTAAGACTTCTAGACCATTAGAACCTAAAGTTATAAGAACACTTTTTTCTATAGGATCACTTGTAGTAATTGTGAAAAATAATTAACATTTTCACCCTTTGAGTCACAGACCCATGAATCTTGGTGGTGGGAGACACGTCACTTTATATACAACACTGATTTAGCTTATATATCACAGCCTAGAGAACATTGCCTCAGTTTTGCAAGTAATTTCAGCCTAGATATAACCATAAGCAAAAACTCAAAAGGCCATTGCACTGTTTAATAAAGCCAGCTGCTTCAAGAAAATGGCGAACATGTACATTTAATGAATTCCATGGATTTGGGCTCATTGTCAAAACATTTACTAGAAAATTATTTGCTTGGTCAAAAGCGATGCTGTGTGTAATGCCAACATGTTGAATACAGCATGACTTGAGTCCATGAATAGTTGTATTGGCAGCAGCACTGCAGATATGAAGGCAATCCAGAATTCTATCCATATCCAGAATAAGTACCTACCTTAGTGAGAAAAAAAATATTGCCTATTACACTAGTTAAGCTAGCTAAATCCCAGGGAACTGTGCCTTATCAGGGGCAAAGTATTCGTTTCTGCTGTGCACATATTGACACTCAACAGTGGCTATGACCAGTTCTGCCCTGATCCCATGCATAACCACTATCATTTTCCCCATGGTCACTTTGTTTCTAAGCCAATTAGGCAGTGATGGCATTGGTTGGGATCAGGGTAATTGACATTTACCTTATTTTTCTCCATACTACCTACAACTATCTCACATACAACATTTATTGTCTATTGGTATTTATTGTCTGTTTTTTCACATTGGGATTCAAATTCCATTGGGTATAAGATTTTTTTACTATGTTGTCAACTGCTGTATTCCCAGGACATATAACAGAATCTAAACTCATGTATATAAGCAAACAATATTTTTAAGAAAAAAAATCAAGTTTTATAAATAACATTATATCATTACTATTTTTATCCCTAAGTTCGATAAGGTGCTATTACTTATCAAGTGCTATTTTTCTTTTAAGGTATAGAGCTCATATTCACACCCTATTTGCTCAATTTACAAATTGTACTTTTAAACAGTATAGTTACACTATGACAACTTAGAATATTACTTCCTTTACTTGAAATATTGGAGTTTTGATGAAGTATAATGGTGTCAGAGAGAGCTTTATGTTTTGAAATGTTAGTATAATACAGTCAAAGTGCTGAATGAACTAAAAATTGTGACCACTTTTGGTACCATAAGTACTTTAAGAAAAGGTAATGCCTATACTCTGGATACATTTGTGCACTAGTCTACAGTCTGACAACATTAAAGAGACCAAATTTGTATTTGAATACTTAACAAGGCTGGAAAATAGTAGTTAAATACTCAATACTGTCAGTTAGAGCTTCCACATAGCTACTTTCCAGTAGTGGTGGTAAATCATAATTGGGCAGTTAAAAAAATAATGCAATACCATCTCACACCAGTTGGAATGGCAATCATTTAAAAATCAGGAGACAAAAGATGCTGGAGAAGATGTGGAGAAATAGGAATGCTTTTACACTATTGGTGGGAGTGTAAATTAGTTCAGCCATTGTGGAAGACAGTGTGGTGATTCCTCAAGGATCTAGAACTAGAAATACCATTTGACCCAGAAATCTCATTACTGGGTATATACCCAAAGGATTATAAAACATTCAACTCTAAAGACACATTCACATGTATGTTTATTGTGGCACTATTCACAATAGCAGAGACTTGGAACAAACCCAAATGCCCATCAAAATGGACTATATAAAGAAAATGTAGCATATGTGTGTGTGTGTGTGTGATGGAATACTATGCAGCCATTAAAAATTATGAGTTCATGTCCTTTGCAGGGACATGGATGAAGCTGGAAACCATTATTCTCAGCAAACTGTCCAAAGAACGGAAAACCAAACACTGCATGTCCTCATTCATAAGTGGGTATTGAACAATGAGAACACATGGACACAGGGAGGGGAAGATCGCACACCAGAGCCTGTTGGGGGGTGGAGGCACTAGAGGAGGGGTAGCAGGGGATGAGGGGATTGGGGAGGGCTAACATTAGGAGAAATACCTATTGTAGATAATGGGGGGGATAGATGCAACAAACTGCCATTGCACATGTATATCTGTGTAACAAGCCTGCACATTCTGCACATGTACCCCAGAACTTAAAGTATATATAAAGAACAGATAAACAAAAAAAATAAATAAAAATGATGGAATAATGCAACCCAGCCACTGGTCAGTTTAGTGTAACTGCATTAAGAAAAGGGATTTCTTCTGGGAAAAATGATATCATCTGAAACTTTTGTAATTTTTTGACAATGTCTTTTATTGAATCAGAAATCAACAGAATATTAAGAAAATATAGGTTAGTAAAAGAATATAAGCAAGAGAAAGCAAACGCAGGAATGTCAAAGTTATTACTGTCATCAAATATAAACTGTGAAGAACTCTAACATATCTAAATCAATAGTCATAGGTAAGAGAAATTTTGCAAAAGGACAGCAAACTATAAAAAGAATGGTCTGTAAATTCCATTTCTGACAAATGCATTAACTGAAATTAATAGATCAATACATGATATTAAGCAAATTGGACATGAAAGAAGAGATTTATTGAATAGAAGATGGATCATTAGGAAATATTCAAGCTGAAGCACATACATGAAAGGGCTGGCAAATACAAAAGGGAACTGAAGTAAAAGTAAAAATGGCAGAAACAATATCCAAAGACTTATTGACTAAGAATTTTCTTTTACTGATGAAAGCACATCAATTTACATATTCAAAAAGCATTATGGAATCGAAGCAAGATAAATTCAAGGAAAAACACTCTCAACATATCATTGTAAAACTGCTGAAAACCAAAGAAAAAGACAAAAATATCACAAGCAGCTTGACAAAAAAAAAAAAAAAAAGAATTTTCAAAGGTGCAACAGTAATATTGACACAGACCTCTCTCAAGAGAAAGGTAAAACCCAAAAGGGGAACCAAGCTAGTTGGCTAGCAATAAATAATTTATAAAGCCATATTAACTATGCATATATAGTTAAAGATGCAATAACACATTTAAAAACAAAGAAAACAGAATAATAATGCAGGAAATAGACCCATACACATGTAGTCCCTTTATTTATGACAATGGTGTCATTGCTGTGCAATTGAGGAGAATAGTCTCTCCAATGAATGATAGAGTTAATTAGATACTGGTATGAAAAATAAAAAGAGTAAATTAATTACAGATGATTCACACAGAAATATAATACAAAACATGAGACTGTAAAGCATCCAGAAGAAAATGTAGGAGAATGTCTTCATGACTTTTTTTAAAAGACACAAAAATCTGAATAAATAGGACTATATTAATATTAATAACATGGTCAAATGACACTGCTCTGACTGAAAAGCAAGTCTTTAAGCTAAAGAAGATAATTGTGATATATGTAATAAATGAAGTCTAGGCAAAGACATAAATAAATAACCACTATATATACACAAACGCACACACACAAGGGTACCTATACTTACATTTCTATCTATCTATCTCTCTATCTATCTATGTCTATATCTATCTATCAATCATCTATCTATCTATCAATCATCTATCTATCTTTAATTCATTATGGAAGTGTGTAGAGAATCAGTCCTACATCACCTGTGGGTACCCCGTGTTCCGTGGTGACAAAGGAATGAGAAAAAGACAGATTAAGAGAGACAGTGGGACCAGGGGCCATCACTCATTACTTTGGAGGAGACAGTGAAGGCCCCAAGCTCTGATCATCCACACTATTTATTGATTACAATCACTTTGATCTATAGGGTAGGGGTGGAATGATGGTGGAGTGAATCAGTGAGCCAGAACTGGTGTGTCATCCTAGGGACTGATAACAGTGGCAGTTTGGTAGTTTCACAAAAAAGAACAGGTGGGTATCTTTAGCTTATTATCTATGTACAGCTGGTGGAACACGGACCTTAGAAGGAGCCTACAAGTCTGGCTACACCATATTGCTACAAATGGGTTTTACGTCCTTGAGCACAATGATTATGGTAACAAAACCTAGGTACACCAGTACATGAAGTATGGAGAGGCCTTCCTCCTCAGAGGCCTCCTGTGGCCTTCCGCAGTTTGTTGTTTCTTGTTCATATGTTACTCATAACTAGTTTATGTAGGCACTCTGTAAGTCCTTTCTCCTTTGCTGCTTTTCCCAACAGAAGTGCAAGAGAAAAATATGATGAAATAAGATTATCACATAAAAACTGCCAAAAATGAAAAAAAAATGAATATATAGGAACTGATTATTTCATACACTGTTTCTGGGAGGCTAATAATTTAACAACTTTGGAAAATATTTTCCAATATCAACCAAAGCTGAATAAGGTAATATCATATGATCTAGCAATTCAATTAGGTGGAATATACCTAAGAGAAGACGATTTATGGCAGTATTACTCCTAGTATCCAAAAACTGTATATAACTCAAATATACATCAATGCTAGAATGGGCAAATAGCGGTACATTCATTAAGTGGATTTCTAACCAACATGGGTTGAGAATGAATATCCCATTTCATAATCACAGCATGGAAGGATACCACAGACTACAATTACCTATTAAATTAATGCGATACCTAGGAAAGTTCTTGCACACATATTGTAAGGGCTTATATAAATAAAAAATAAGATGCTCCTTTCTTTCTGTTAAGAATAATGGCTGAGACTTCTCCCCCTGACCTTTTCTTTACATATTCAAAAAGCATTATGGAATCGAAGCAAGATAATTCAAGGAAAAACACATTTACTTTAGAAAACTTGTAATTATAACATCTTTCTCTGTGAAATTTGTGTGAATGCTTTTGAAGGCTAAATAAGCCTCATGTCTTCTTTACAACCCAGAAAAGCTTTTCTCAAGGCCCAGGGACCAATTCACTGACATATAATGATCGGAAAGATAGTGCTCCTATCACCCAATGTCTGTGGAAAGATAGAAACCTAACTGCACTAGGGCACCTGGATCCAAAACTAGTTCCCATTATAAAGATGTGAGTGTTTGTGTTTTTGAGGATAAAGTCCGTTAGCAAAAAACAGACAGCCACCTCAATTGCCAGGTGAATCCAGAATCAGAATGAACTATGTTTTGACAAATGGTGTTTTCAAGACTTCTTTCTTGAGTACCAATTATTGTTCATCTTATGAACATATGTGTCTTTTATTGTTTCTACTTGGCTACATAAAAAAGAGAGATTTATTTCTGTCTTTGAAATCTCTGAGTAGATTGTGATGCACATCACATTCTGATTTCATGCTAATTTAATAATTATATTTCTACAACTGCACTATACATATACACACACAAACACACATGTACACACATGCACTTGTACTTATACATGGAGACTTCAAAAAGTTTCAGAAAAACATAACTAAAAGACAAATAAAAATATTAAAAAGGTAAATATAAAAATATAAACTTTGTTTCTTAACATAAGCTCCATCAGTTTCTAGACATGTTTGTAAGCAATGATACCAAGCATTTAGCTCATCCTTAAAGAACTGAGGGTCCTGGGAATTTAACCATGTAAATGCAGTCTTTTTTATATTATCAACTGAAAACAAATAGATGCCTTTTGTAGATGTTTTAAGATTGGGAAACAAAAAGAAGTCAAAAGTAGTCCAATCAGGACTGTAAAATGGATGCCAATGATGTCCCACTAAAACTCTTTCAAAATTGCCCCGGTTTCATGAAACGATTGAGTAGGAGTATTGCGATGGTGGAGAAGAACTCTCTGGTGTGGTTGTACCAAGTGTTCTGCTAAAGATTTGGCAAACTTTCTCAAAACTCTCCCATAATAAGCAGATATTGTTATTTGGACCTTCTGAAAGTCAACAGGCAAAATGCCTTGGGCATCCTGAAAAAAATGGTGGCATTACCTTTTCTCTTGACTGGTCTGCACTGGTGTTGATTGTAACACTTTCAACTCTTGGTAGCCACTGCTTTGACTGTGCGTTGTCTTCAAGATTGTACTGATAAAGCCATTCTTCATTTCCTGTTATAATTCTTTGAATAAATATTTCAGGATCTTGATTTTACTTCTTTAAAATTTCCTTTGAAAGCTCTACTTTTTTCTGAAGGTAATCTGGGTACAATGGTTTTAACATCCATCAATTAGGAAGTCTGCTGTACATTCATTTTTTAATGAGCCCATTAGTATATCCATTTTCTGCTGTTAATTGGTGGGCCTCTTCAATTAGAATATGAAAAACATAAATGATTTTTCTCACAAGTTGATGTGGATTATCTGCCACTGTGGGCCTCATCTTCAACATTGTCTCATCCCTTCTTAAAACAAATTATTTATTTGTAAACTGCTGATTTATTGGGGAAACTGTCCCTCAAAACTTTTTGCAAAGCATCAGTGATTTCACCCTTCTACCCAAATTTCACCATAAATTGAATGTTTGGTCTTGCTTTAATTTTAGCAGAATCCATGTTGCTTAGATAGGAAATCTTTTCTAATGGATTGCTTTCTTAGTGTCTGAAACTAGACAGATTTCAGACATGTTATAAAAAGTTATTATGAGGTTAACTTGATGTAAAATATTTTGAAATCTATGCTTGATTTTTTCATAATATGAATTTTCTATGAACTTTTTGAAGTCTGTTATGCGGTAAAATTTTGCTGCAATCCAGGGAACCGAAATATTTGGTTAACAGCCGTAGGAGCCATAGTAGTGTTACTAAACTCTATGATACTGAACATAGAATTAAAAAAAAAAACAAAACAAAACAAACAAACAAACAAACAAACAAAAAACAGGTGAGCCAATGACTACTAGACCTGTAATAATTGGGCCTTGAGAGTATAAAAGTCACTGAATAACCTTATGACAGAATCAATCATAAGGGAGAATAGTTGCTGAAGTCCTAGATTTCTACCTCTGGTAATAGGAGCTAAGTATGAGGTAAAGCCTGAGCCTCAAACTAAAATGAAACACTTAGAATGTGAATATTAAACCTACTCCCACATTGTAAGGTTGAGTTTAAGCCATTTATTGAATGAGTCAGACTCTGTACAGAACGACCAAACACATAATTAATTAATTAATTAATCTATCTATGTATCTATGTAAATTGTTGCCTCTAAACATGATCTCTTAGACTTTATCTTCACCCTTGGTTGATACCTTGAGCATACATCATAGCCCATTAGATCAGTGTCAATATAAAAAGCAGTTTTATTTTTATATACAAAGTGCACTCATCCAATTTAATGCTAATTTTTAATTTCTCATCAAATTCAAAGTGCCTTTCTTCTTCCTCCCTTTCACCACCAACGCTAGTCAGCCTTTTCAGCTTTGATGTGTAGCTCATTGACCATGGCAGAAAAGTGACAATGTAATGTATTTTTTTCACTCACTCCATATCACCTGCAGTACCAAACCCTCATTTGTTGATTTTAGCTACTCAGGACTAAATAAAGAGGTTTTGGAACCAGGATAAGGGCTATTCGTTTTGTTTTGGATTTTTTTATATTTAACTTTTAGCTGAATCAAATACATTATTCTAATGCTGGCTAATTTAAGGAGCACATTAGTGATCTCTTTAGAGATCATTCTTGGAGATCCCACTTGGCCTTCCAACTACCTTCTAACACAGGGCATGTTTTCTCCAACTGATTTCCTGTGACACTCTTTCAGCTTTTGAGATAGTGATGATATTCCTCTGTCTGCTGATATCTCCATACTGAGATGATAGCTCTCCTGAGCAACATCTTTCATGAGAATGCAAACCCAGCTACCTTCCATTGCACATAATTGAAGCATGAAACTTATGCACCCTTGTCCCATTGCCTTAGAAAGCACCTGGTACTGCTGCTACTTCTTTCTCTTTTCCTTACTATTTGGGGCTATTCAAGACAGTCTCTACCTTCAGCCTAATCAGTGAGGTACCATTCTCTATAATCCATAATCCAATCTCAGGGGGCTCTAACTGAATTATCCCATGAATTGTTCCCATTCTCCATTCCAATCACTACCTGTTACATGGCATAAGCCTTGACATCTCTTCAGTTATTTCAGTATGTGTCTAGACAGTGAGATGATTATTCCACCTCTTGTAAACCATCAGAATTTCCATGACTGCTCCATTTGAGAACCTTCCTAATTGACTTGAATTATAGAAAATCCAGTCTTTTCCTATCCTTTATAATTAAGAGGAAAACCCCATCAGAAGAGTTATGGGATATATAATTATCTTTTAAAAGGTTCTTCCTTTACTGAATTGCTAATCTTATCTCATATAGGCTATTGAGATTGCTTATCCCTGGAACATGTGGCTAACTCTTAATAAGTCCTTTGAGTATGTGACTATATTTATTTTTTGAATGTGGAAACATAGATCATTAATCCTCTCTGACTTTGAGATTTTATCTAAAATACTTAGAAAATGCTAAAAGTCCCATTTACATCCCATTCCATTGGAAGAAATAAAATAGAGTCAAAAAGTCTCAATTAAAATGTAACCATTGATCACCACGTATATTCATCTAGGGAGAGAGCTAGAAAATGAAAATGTCCTGCCAACACGATGTAGCAAATAGGTGAAGATGGACCTTGATGTCACTATTTTTGTGTGTGTGATTTTTCTTTCTCTCTCCTCATATATGTATCCATGTATGAGTGTGGTGCATATATACACCTCACACACATACATAGATACATATATGAATGTATGTGTGTGTGTGCATATATATATATATGTATATGTATATACACATACATAGGTAATTATTAGATAATATCTTTAAATACTAGTAACTTAAAATCAAAATGTAATACTCATAAATTGATTTCCTCTCAAAAAATTTAACACTTTTGACTGAGTTTTTAAGAACTTCTCTTATTCTGAACAACGTTCAATGAAAATGTTTGCAACTCCTCCTTCCTGTTACGTTGTTGTGATGAAGTAGAAAGTGAGATGACTTTTCAAATATTCATTTTATTTGTCACTTAAAGTAGTAATGATACAGAATGCAGTAACAGTGACATGATGTCCTCATCAAATGACAGTCATTTTGAATGGATTTTTTATGTGTATATTCTCATGGAATTTTCATAATCAGAAAATGGGCATTCTTGGTATTATAAAACCAAATAGTAATTGTTTTCAGTTTGTGTAAAGGATAATCAGATACAGATCCTGACCACAGTCTTAACAATGTGACAGTTCAGCTCCTGTCGTGTCAGTTTCTTGATCTACTCTCACTTCCTGCATATGCTGTTACCACTGAGAATTCAGACTGCATATATGGCCATGCTTGGAAAACCGAAGAATGCTATGTGAATGAGAGATATAACTCATTTAAAAATGTAAGCGATACCATTTCTTTTTTTTTTCCCAAAATCATTTATTTTTAGCTGGAATTACATACTTTATATTCTTTTGTTATCATAGTGTACTTTTCACTTCTAATGTATCACATATTTCCAATGTTTTACATACAGTAGACAAAAAGTGACAATGTAGCCAAGTTTCCTTATAAAAAGATTTTTCATTTTTTTTGTCTCCTTCAAAAATTCTCTTAATTTTAAAATTTTGTTTTTTTCCCTAGCCACTTTTATACAGATGACGTAGCCATTGATTTTTCTGTTTGCTGAAGAATAAAGATTAGTGGCCAAAAGTCAGAAGTTTAAGAGATGAAAGGAGATAATTGTTTGAATTTAATCTATTATCTGCTGTGTATACACAGACACACATACACACAGAATATTTCTATGCTAATAGGGTCTTAAGCATCTGTCCAAATTGTTGATGTATTTGAAATGTATAATAGTAAAACATTTTCTGAAAATGTCTTACTTTCTCACCATTTTCTTTGTTTTAATAGCATGCATTGAAATATCTTTTACCATTTATATTCTCAGTGCTTGTTTCAGTGAATTCATATTATATTTTACTTTGTTAAATTTCATCTCACTCTGAGCTTAAGGTTTCCACACAGAAATTTAGTTTGCAACTAGTATATTTTGCTACTGTAAAACATAAAGGTTAAAAAGAATAACTGAGTCTTTATTTTATGGTTTCATGCTTCCAAGTGACGCTCTTAGAAGTTCTTAGCTCCTTAGATTTCACAGGTTGTTAGCACCATCATGAGAGCCCCTGCTGTTGGCTATATCAAAGAGACATTTAATTAGTCAGAGATATTGAGGTTTTAAAACTGTCTAGTGCACATGTCTATAAGTATTTGGAATGATTTCTTATAGCAGGTATTTCTTAGTAGATGAATAGAACAAATATAGACACATAATTCATTGTACAAATAGATAAAATGCCATTGAAAATAATTGATTATTGCTTCCAAAGAAGACTCAATGTGATATATTTACTGGATTTCTATGGAAGTATCATATATCACTTTGGGTTTTCTCTAACATTGTGAAGTTTATATTGTCTGTTTGGAAGATATATCAATCTTAGCAATCACTCTCTTTACCTTTAGAAATAATCTCATCATTTTGTGTCTACTAGACTTGTTTTGCAGTGACTTCTTAGCCCACACTTTTTTTAAAAAAAAAATTTGCTTTAAGTTCCGGGATACATGTGCAGAATGTGCAGGTTTGCCACGTAGGTATACATAGGTATACATGTGCCATGGTGCCATACATAGGTATATATGTGTCATGGTGGTTTGCTGTACCTATCAACCCATCATCTAGGTTTTAAGCCCTGCATGCATTAGGTATTTGTCCTAATATTGTCCTTCCCCTTGCCTCCCACCCCTTGACAGGCCCCAGTATGCATTGTTCCACTCTCTTTGTCCATGTGGTCTCATTGTTCAATTCCCACTTAAGAGTGAGAACATGTGATGTTTCGTTTTCTGTTCCTGTGTTAGTTTTCTGAGGATGATGACTTACAGCTTCATCTATGTCCCTGAAAAGGGCATGACCTCATTCTTTTTATGGCTGCATAGTATTCGGTGGTGTATATGTGCCACATTTTCTTTATCCAGTATATCATCAATGGGCATTTGGGTTGGTTCCATGTCTTTGCTATTGTAAATAGTGCTGCAATAAACATACATGTGCATGTGCATTTACAATAGAATTATTTATATTACTTCGGGTATATACTCAGTAATGAGATTGCAATCTGGTTCTAGATCCCCAAGGAATAACCACACTGTCCTCCAAAATGTTTGAACCAATCTACATTCCCACCAACAGTGCAAACGTGTTTCTATGTCTCCACAGCCTTGTCAGCATCTATTGTTTCTTGATTTTTTAATAATTACCATTCTGGTAGGCATCAGATGGCATCTCATTGTGGTTTTGTGTAATGATCAGTGATTATTAGCTTTTCTCATATGTATGTTGGCCACATAAGTGTCTTCTAAGAAGTGTCTGTTCATGTCCTTTGTCCACTTTTTAATGGGATTCTTTTTTTTTTTTTTTTTTTTTTTGCCTAAGTTCCTTGTAGAATCTGGATATTAGCTCTTTATCAGATGAGTAGATTGCAAAAATGTTCTCTCATTTTGCAGGTTACCTGTTCACTCTGATGCTAGTTTCTTTTGCTGTGCAGAAGCTCTTTAGCTTAATTAGATCACATTTGTCAATGCTGGCTTTTGTCGTAATTGCTTTTGGTGTATTAATCACAAAGTCTTTATCCATGCCTATGTCCTGAATGGTATTGCTTAGGTTTCTTCTATGGTTTTTATGGAAAATCAGGCAATAAAAAAAAAGGGTGTTCAAATAGGAAGAGAGGATGTCCAATTGTCTCTGACATGATTCTATATTTAGAAAATCCAACTGTCTCAGCCCCAAAACTCCTTAAGCTGTTAAGCAACTTCAGCAAAGTCTCAGGATACAAAATCAACATGCAAAAAGTCACAAGCATTCCTATACACCAATAGACAAGAAGACAGCCAAATCATGGATGAACTCCCATTCTTAATTGCTATAAAGATAATAAAATACCTAGGGATATAGCTAACAAGAGATGTGAAAGACCTCATCAAGGAGAACTACAAACCACTTCACAGGAAATAAGAAAGGACACAAACAAATGAAAAAAACATTCCATCCTCATGGATAGGAAGAACCAGTATTGTGAAAATGGCCATACTGCCCAAAGTAATTTATAGATTCAATGCTATTCCCATCAAATTACCATTGAGATTCTTCACAGAATTAGAAAAAAACTACTTTACATTTTATGTGGAACCAAAAAAGAGCTTGTATAGCCAAGATAAGCCTTAGCAAAAAGAACAAAGCTAGAGGCATCCATTACCTGACTTCAAACTATACTACAAGGCTACAGTAACAACAATGGCATGGTACTGATACCAAGGCAGAAATACAGACCCATGGAACAGAACAGAGACCTCAGAAATAACACCACACATTTACAACCATCAGAACTTTGACAAACCTTACAAAAACAAGCAATAGGAAAAGCATTCCCTATTTAATAAGTCATGTTGGGAAAACTGGCTAGCCATATGCAGAAAACTGAAACTGAACCCCTTCATTACACCTTATACAAAAATTAACTCAAGATGGATTAAAGACTTAAATGTAAAACCCACACTTTCCAAGCTTTTAAAAGAAACTTTTATCCCAAGAACACCTGTTTCTACCTTGGAAGTAGGTCTGTACTATGAGATTTGCCCCCTCTCACAGTTGAAATTTTTAAATACATGGTTAAAGTTAGATCTATCTTAAACTTTTTCCATAAACTTGGAATTGGGACAGCAATTTTAGCATTTCTCTAGTATACATTTAAACTGATAAGTGTGACAAAGCTGGGCTGAGATAGTTACTTGGCTGTTAGCTTGTTAAAATCTAAAATAATTCATGTGTCAATGGAAAAGAATGAAATACATGCCCGGAGAAAGGCAAAGCAAAGAGATCAGTGTGGCTCAGAACTAACAAGAGGGCGACCTCATTTGTTAATTCAAGTTCCTGATTTCTGTTCCTAATGAGGCTTAACTCAGATTGCTGCCATAATATTTCACGTGGATAAACTAATATGCTGAAAATAAATTTCCTCCCCATACCACCCTTTGCTTAAAATAATTGGAGTGAATTTCTAATATTTTCACCAAAAAGAGCTTTGACTGTACTCTCATGGCTAAGGATGGAATGATCAGTTTATTAATCAAGGTCAATATCCGAGAGAACAGAGTGTTTGCAATAAAAAGATCAGTGTTTACTTAGAATTATAGAATATTAGATTGTAAGTGGATCTCAGAGATCATTTATTGGAGCTATCTCATTTTCTATCTTTCCACCCACCAATTAGGAAACTACATCACAATATTACTAAATTAATTTTATTTTGTTTTTTGTACAGTTACAATGGATTGCACTGTGGCTACAGATCATTATTAATAATTTTTATAGAATAAAGTATGATATTTGATCTCCTTGAAAATCAGTAATAATAATGTTTTATCGTGGCCACACAAGTAATTTGCAGTTTGACTTCATACAGGTTATTTACCTCCTCTGAATAATCACTGTCTTATTTATTAATGAGAGTATTAAAGTTGTTTCAACAATGAAGGGTGTTATGATGAAGACCGAATAAAGATGGTTTGTTACTGAATAATATATAAGATGATGACACAGAAATGACCATCTGGAATTACAGAAGACAAGTGGAAATAAGAAATTTTGAGTCACAGCAGTTCTGCAAGGAAAAAGAAGAACAATAAAAACTCAGTTTTAACCTCAGCTAGATAAAAATTTATTAAACTAGAAGGAAAATAGCAGGCTAGCAAGATCTATCTGTAAGGAACGGAATACATATTATATATTACATTATTTATATAATTTTTAAAAACATTTCTCCATATGCCGCCTTGAATCTTTAAGTCCTTGTACCCCTTGGTTTCAACAGAGCTCATAGCAAATGCCACTGTTTTACTTCAAATGAAAATTTCAAAAATAAAAAACAAAAAAATGAAATTTATAACCACATGAAATTTTTTAAAAAGGAAGAAAACAAAATTAGAAAGCAAGGGTTGCTATTGGCATTTTTATTGTGTTCTCCATAAGGGAGGAGAGACTAAAAGAATAAGTTGATCTGTGCCTGCCACTTCCAATCTTTAGGGTGTTAGCCTATATACAAGCCAGTTGATTTACACTAGATCCACACAAGACACTGATAGTTCTTGTTGACTGCCTTTGAGCAATAACATTTCTGAGAAATATTTCTTCCTCAGGCATGAGAAATCCAGAAATCAGATAATTAGTATTTCCTGTGAAAAGACTACTCTTGACAAATGCAGGATGGGAGAAAAACGATGAACACTTATATTTGTTTCCTTGAAAGACAGTTCTGAGAACCATGGCATAAGGTTCATCTAAGAGTCATAGGGAGATGAGTTTGATGGTGTGCACCTGTAGACCTACTACTCCAAAGGCCGAGCTGGAAGAATTGCTTGATCTCAGAAATTTGAGTCCAACCTGAACAACACAATCAGACAACATTTCTTACAAAAAAAAAAAAAAAAAAAAAAAAAAGAGGCGAGTAGCTGTGGCCAGTTTAACAATGCACTTTTTGATTGCTTATCCCTCCTTCTTTTTGACACTGCCTTTATACCTCATGTGGGCAAATAAGGTAACTTCTAAATAAACTGTTTTCAGTAGCAGATGTCATAGGCTCAACTTGCAGGAAAATCCAGACTGAGAAAGTTAGTACATAGAAATATGCCTACAAAGCAAGCCCTTGCAATAATATTTTAGAGCTAGAATATACATGTATCAGATAAAAATATTGACCCCATTGCTGATTATAATAGAGAAGAAGAAAAACCCTAATCCCAACACTATTGCAATTACCAGGAATCAATACCACCTTGTGGGTTGGAATAATGTATATGTATAGGTAAAGAGCAGGTTATGAGGTAGTTATGACATTGTAATACTTAAAGAATTTTAAGAAATACTACAAGAATCATTGGCTGGATGTAGTGGCTTCCACCTACAATCCCAGCAATTTGGGAGGCCAAGGCAGGAGGATCACTTGGGCCCAGGAGTCTGAGACCAGCCTGAGCAACACAGGGGTCCTCGTCTCTACGAATAATAACAACAACAACAAAATCAGGGGGGCATGGTGAAGCATGCCAGTGGTCCCAGTTACTTGGGAGGCTGAGGCAGGAGGATTTCCTGAACCTGGGACGTCAAGGCTGCAGTGAGTTATGTTCACTCCACTGCACTCCAACCTGGGTGACATAGTGAGGACATGTCTCAGAAATAACGAAGAATTGTTTAATAAGAGGGCTTTGCAATTAACCATTTAGTACGTTTTGGAAGAGAAAATTCTAAGTTCAGATCATCCAGCTATCACCTCAAAGCATACTTTGAAATATACAGGATTTACATAGAAACAAATTGGAGCCAAGGTCTAATTGTAAAAGCAGAAAGATATAAAGAATGCTAGAATTACAGCTTTGTCAGGTTATTTATGTCATACATAGGACTTGGACATTCTTTAAAGTAGGATGCCAAGAACTGGGATTAGGTGGAGAGTTTGGTGGACCTCTATACTTCTCAACATCTACCTCTAAGAAAGAGAGCACATTGTAAGACCTACACAGACTGGAGGCAACATATTCCATACCTGGAAATATATTTCTGATATATTATTACAGAGTACTCTGCAGACTGCAAGTTTGGACCTAAGATTATAAGAAGGCTTGGCTGCAATTACAAGCTGTAGTGCATGTTTCTTGACAATTTAAGCCGTATTACCCAGCTAATCTGATAGAGCTAAAATAATAAGCGGTAAATAATAATGTTCTATGGAATATCTGGTAGTTTGTGGGAAATTCTCCACCTAATTTCTTGGAGTTAGTTCTGATCACCATGCCACAAAAAAAAAAAAAAAAAAAAAAAACAGTTTTTAAAAATGATTTTTTCTAGAGCCCTTAGAGTAACTGAAGGCCTGAACAAAAAGTGCAGAACTGTTCATCATGAGTTTCATATTATCAGATTCATTGAGTCATAAGGCCAGGTGGGCACAGCAGCTAAACATTCCATAGTGGAAATATGTATTCAAGTATAGGCTACAGCAGAGACAAGTTAATTGAGAAAATTGTTGGCATTCCCATGACTCTTTCTTCTATTGTACCACAGCCTCTTCCTCAGCTTATACTTGGTTGTTAAGGTAAGTTCCCTATGATCAACTGGCAGAGGGAGAAAAACCTCAAACTCGGATCACAGATGGCCAGTGTAATATGTTGGCATTAACCATAAACTTGTAAGTGATCTTAAATGAGTGGGATAAAGGAGAGGAATGCTAGATCTCCAAAGAGTACAATTTAAAGGGAAAGGCAGCCTGAAGAACAGAGATACATGAGTACCTGACCAGTGCTGAATGACTTTGTTGGTTGGTTAGGCATCTGGAAGGAGCAATCCTGGAAGATCAGAGACAAAGTAGTCTGGGGTTAGGAGGATGTGCATAGAGCTGCAGGAGTAAACCGCGGTGCAGATCTTTTGGTTTCATGTTAATGCCCATCAGAAATTAGTCACAGGAGATAATCAATAACCAAGTCGATTTCACCCAGCCTCTCTTCTCAGGAACTCCAGTTAGGGCAAAATGAGCACTCGGAGGAGTGTATGAAAGCTCTTTTGGGTATCCACATTATAAGCACTCTACTCCTGACCACTGATTCTACTTCTACCACTGCTGGATGTGCAACTTTCTCAAAGCAGAAATCAACCCTGTGCTCTTAATGTGCTAATATCAAATATATGATGGTTTATTTCATCAGATCCTTTTCGCCCTATATGGACCATCAACACATCTTTACTGGAATTGACATATACTCTGGAAATGGGATTGCTTCCTGTCTGCAATGCTTTTATCCTCACCATCATCCAAGGAATCAAGAAAGACATAATATTTTGGACAGCATTGCCTTAGAAAAAGGAATGTGTTTTACAGGGCTTGGTTATCAGGCCCACTTGTAATATAAGGAAGTCTGCCTGAATAGAACCATGAAATGTCCTAAACACTGGCTCAGAGACATTTCTTTCGCTCTAAAAGTTTTACTTCCGAGTCCAAGACCAAAGATATAATCTCAAATACAAGAAATTATCTTAACAGTATTATTTGAAATAGTGGAACTATTTACATGCATTGAGGCTACAAGGTGACAGATAATAAATTTGTAATATTATGATCCAAATGTATTTGCAAATATATGTAATCATAGGATTATATGATTAAAAGTGAATTAAGCTATGTCTAGGAAAATTTGAAGCTGATATTCTGAAATATGAATCATGATTGTTATTGAGTGGTTTTTTCTTATATTTTTATTATTTAAATTGTATTTAATACGTAAATAATAAGTATGCAAAAAATGAAGACAGTTAATATGTCACTGGAAAAGGGAAACAGGCATAATCTGTCCAATTGGATTCATATAGGTTGATTTGATTTGCTTGTTCTTTCTTAAATATTTATAATACGATGCCCATCATAGCACAAGGTCTTCTGTGGAGAAAAGGCTCAAGGATACAGAAGAGAGAAAAAATTGATCAATGGCACATGGTAAAGAAGTCTCGAAAATAGAGGTAAATAATATATTTCCCCAGGCTAAAAATGAAAATATTTTCACGAGAAACATCAAAGAATATCAATAGGTATATAACCTGAGGTTAATAGTAGTGTTGACTTTACCATTACCTCAGGAAATTATCAATAACTAAGGCTTTTCAGAGACTAGATACACAGAGAGGTTTCTTGGCCTTATGAAGAAATGTAAAGAAACAGCATATAGGTTTCTGTCACATTCCACGTGGCTAAGTTTGTATAATCCTAGATAGGAGGAAAAAAAGAGGCTCTAGTCTCTTAATAATTTGAAACAAATTTCTTTAAAGAAATGAGCAAGTAGCTTAACTATAAATTATTAGTTGTTTGAGCTCTACTTACTGCTAGTGAAAATAGATCTGAGCTATTAAGTGCTCCTCTGTGAGGGGTCTGCCCTTCTTTCCTGGAATAAATATGAAAAGCTTTGTAATATATTTCTTTAAGAGTCTATTTTTATAAAGAATTCTGCTATGCTATTACCAATAAAGAATTGCCCTCTAGGTTAGATAAGAATCCCTGAACTTCTCAAATTTCAATTGTTCTGTTTAGTGTGATAGTTTCAAGAGGCAAAGAGAGTAGGGGATTAGTAGCTAAAGACATGAGAGAAATTATAATGCTAATAAGTCCACAAAACAGCAGGTCTAAAAAAGGAGGCTCAAGTTCATAAAGCAAGATAATCAAGAAGTTACAATCAAAGCTAGAAAGAGAGATTTGGGGATTGTGGGAACCATCAATGAACCAAGGAGATAACACAGCAAATTGATTAAGTGTGGTGAAATGACCTGGGTTCAAATCTAAGCACTCACTAACTGTATGTACATGGGAAAGCTTCTTAACTATTTGTGTCTTGTTTCTTATTCGTAAAATACGGCTAAATGTGGCAACTCACTTAAAAGGCTATTAAAAATTTGTTTTAAGTTGTGCACAGTGCCTGGGATACTTAACAATCAATAAATATAAGCTACTTTTAAAGATCTGTTTGATAGTGCATCCACCTAAGATAAATCTTGGTACTTGAAAGCCTCTCTTCTGGTCCATCTCAGCACAAGTCACTCTCGATGGAGAAGGTACAAAACTAAATAACATTACTTCTCTCTCAGGTCGTAATCACATAAATTTTTATTGGGCACTGGATCTCAAAAATGATTTTTAAAATAGTGTTCAAATATATTTTATTTATTCTCATAATTAGTTTCTTCCTCTGAAGCATAAAACTGTATTTTAGGAGATATTTCTGCAAAAAAAAAGCTGATCTATTTCTAAAAATACAGAAATGAAGACAAAGCTAATCTAATGTTTAAATTATTGTGCTAAATTTCAGGTTTAGTAATAAAGTCACAGGAGAAAAGTAGAATAGATAAGTACCAAATACGAATGTTTTATGAATGAATGGGTAGGTAAATGAATGAATGACTAAATGAATCAAATTGGGTGAGCAGACACAAGAAAAAAACAATGCAGTATGAACACATCATAGACAAAATGGGTGAGAAAGAGGAAAGAGGAGTCAGCTGCCTCCAGCTTTGTTCTCTTTGTTTATGATTTTCTTGGCAATATGGCCTTTTTTTTGGTTTCATAAGAGATGTAGTTTTTTCTAATTATTTGAAGATTGTCAATAGTTGTGAGATGGAAATAGCATTGAATCTATAAATTATTTTGGGTAATATGACCATTTTCATGATACTGATTCTACCCATGAGAATGGAATGTTTTTTTCATTTGTCTGTGTCCTCTCATTTCCTTGAGCAGTGTCTTGTAGTTCTTCTTGAAGAGGTCCTTCACATCCCTTGTTAGATGTATTCCTGGATATCTAATTCTCTCTATAGTAATTGTGAATGGGAGTTTATTCTTGATTTGGCTCGCTACTTGTCTATTGTTGGTGTATAGGAATGCTTGTGATTTTTTGCACATTGATTTTGTATCCTGAGACTATGCTGAAGTTGCTTAACAGCTTAGGGAGTTTTTGGACTGAGACAATGGGTTTTCTGAATATAGAATCACGTTGTCTGCAAACAGACAATTTGATTTCCTCTCTTCCTATCTGAATACCTTTATTTCTCCTGCCTGATTATCCTGGCCAGAACTTCTAATACTATGTTGAATAGGAGTGGTGAGAGGGGGCATCCTAGTCTTGTGCCAGTTTCCAAAGGGAATGCTCCCAGCTTTTGCCCATTCAGTATGATATTGGCTATGGGTTTGTCATAAATAGCTCTTATTATTTTGAGATATGATTTATCAGTAACTAGTTTATTGAGTTCTTAACATGAAGGGATTTTGAATTTTATCAAAGGACATTTCTTTATCTATTGAGATAATCATGTGTTTTTTGTCATTGGTTCTCTTTATGTGATGGATTACCTTTATTGATTTGTGTATGTTGAACTAGCCTTGCATCCCAGGGATGGAGCCGACTTGATCTTGGTGGATAAGCTTTTGATATGCTGCTGGATTAGGTCTTCCAATACTTTAATGAGGATATTTGCATCAATGTTCATCAGGGATGTTGGCCTGAAGTTTTCTTTTTTTGTTGTTGTGTCTCTGCCAAGTTTTGGTATCAGGATGACGCTGGACTCATAACATGAGTTAGGGAGGAGTTCCTCCTTTTTGATTGTTTGAAATAGTTTCAGAAAGAATGGTACTAGCTCCTCTTTTTATCTCTGGTAGAATTTGGCTGTGAATCTATCTGGTCCTGGGCTTTTTTTTTTTTTAATGGTTGGTAGGTTATTAATTACTGCCTCAAGTTCAGAACTTGTTATTAGTCTATTCAGGGACTCAACTTCTTCCTGGTTTAGACTTGCAAGAGTGTATGTGTCAGGAATTTATTCATTTCTTCTAGATTTTCTAGTTTATTTGAGTAGAGGAGTTTACAGTATTATCTGATGGTAGTTTGTATTTCTGTGGGGTCAGTGGTGACATCCCCTTTATCATTTTTTATTGTGTCTATCTGAGTCTTCTCTCTTTTCTTTCTTACTCTTATGCCTGATATTATTTTACATGTCTAAGAAATTAGGTAATGCAAAAATTTAATGTTGCTATAATATGAAATGCTATGGTCTGAATGACTGTGTCCCCTAGTGTTCACTTAATGAAACTTAATCCTCAGTATAGTGGTTTTGGAAGGTGGAGTATATGAGAGTTTAGGTTGTGAGGGAAGAAGCTTCATAAGTGGGACTAGTGGCTTAAAAAAGAGGCTTAGAGGACTTGTTTGTCTCTTCTAGCATATGAGGACACTGTAAGAAGGTGCCATCTTTGAAGCAGAGAACTGGGCCTTGGTCATTACTGAATCTGCTGGCATCTTGATTGCAGACATCCCCTCCTCCAAAACTGTAAGCAATAAATCACCCGTTTATAAATTATCCAGTCTAAGTTGTTTAGTTATAGCAACTTGAACAAGTGAAGATAGGATATAAAGCTTTTGTACTTTAGATCATAATTAATAGCTTTCTCAAAGATAAAATTAAATTTTAATAAAATATATTTCACAAATATATTGTAGACTACTACCTCTTAGCTTTTTCATATTTTTATAGAAGCTTACAGTGGACCAGTCCACGAATCTATAAGAATGATTTATTTAAAAAATCCTGAGATAGAAGTAAAAATGTTATATCTGTATGTATCTATTTCTTTACCAAGCTAAACATTATGATCATTAGCATAATGTTGCTATGAAGAAATAGTGAATATTTGTGAATTTTACACTCAAATATTTACCTACTGAGAAGTTACCAAAGATTACAATAAACAAAAGTATCAAGATCTAACACATTTATTTCCTCCTAAAACATCACATTTGGCTATAAAATGCTAATTTGGGGGGAAAATAATGTTTTTGCTGAAGGAGTTTTACTGTATGTCATTTAAGAAGTACTACTATGACCCTTGAGTGATATAGCAGCAGATTATTTTATGTTTTAATAATAGCAATCTAACATTTATTGTTTTAACTTGCAGTATTTCATGGAGCAAATTATTTAGAAAAAAACTTTAGGAGCAGAGAAAATCATAGAAAATCTTTGAACATTTTATGGTTCAATTCAAAATTATTAAAATTATTTTAATAATTGGGCTTTGTAATATTACCAAATTATTATTAAAACACCTTCATATAAAGTAACTATCATACTCATAGGTGTAATGCCTGTATATACCCAGTAATGGGACTAGTCTCAGAAAATCCAGTTTTGTATTTAACAGAGCAGAGATACAAGTGTATATAGATTCTTTTCTACTGCAAAAGGGTTGCAGAACCTCAAAAGGCTTTCTGCCTTTTTGGCTACAACTGGTGTCCTCATACAGTCCAAGGTTGCCTAACATCAACTTTCTTTTTTATGCTATGTATTTTTTTTTCAATTGTACTTTAGGTTCTGGGGTACATGTGCAGATCATGCAGTGTGTTGCATAGGTACTTATATGGCAAGGTAGTTTGCTGCCTCCATCCCCCATCACCTATATCTGGCATTTCTCCCCATGTTATCCTTCCCCAACCTCCCTACGCCCTGCTGTCCCTCCCCTAGCCACCCCCACAGACCCCAGTGTGTGATGCTCCCCTCCTTGTGTCCATGTGTTCTCATCGTTCAACATCTGCTTATGAGTGAGGACATGTGGTGTTCGATTTTCTGTTCTTGTGTCAGTTTTCTGAGAACAATGATTTCCAGACTCATCCACGTCCCTACGACACAAACTCATCATTTTTTATGGCTACATA